>JAUBNZ010001422.1:0-11590 GCA_032355485.1 Bonnemaisonia californica | reverse complement strand
CCGGGGGGGGGGGGGGGGGGGGAGGTGCTCCGCGGCTAGGTGCGGTTTTGTGGACGGGATGTCCATCATGTGCGCGTCGGGCTGCGGCTGGGCGTTGATCAGGGCGTCCTTTTTGACGTTGTGGCCGAATTTTTGGTACAGGTACAGCACCGGGTCTTCGGGCTTTGCGTCCTGTGGGGGTTTGATCGAGGCGGGTTTGATCGAGGCGGGCGGGCGCGGGTTAGTACGGCGGGCGTGGGGTGGCGGCGGCAGGGGCGGCGCGGGTTTGGGAATGGGCGGTATGGACTCAGGCGGTAGACGGGGCGGGCGGTTTAACGTACCATTTCAAAGAGATCAGTGAGGGCCTTTGTGAGAATTGAGAGGACGCCGCCCTTTTCGAGGTACTTACGGAACTCCTCCTTCTTGTCGGTCTGCGAAGCCTGTGAGACAGAGAGCGGGTGCAATTAGGCAGGCAAGGTGAGGTCAGCATGCGGCGGCGGGCGGGGCGGACGGGGCGCGGGCGGGGCGGACGGGGAGAGAAGGCGCACCATTGTGAATTGGAAATGGTCGGACGGCGCAGGTGGGGGCGGCGGAGCGGGAGGCGGGGCGGCGGAGCGGGAGGAGGAGCGAAAGCGGACAGTGACGGGGAGAGGGCGCGGGGGGGGGGGGGCGGGCGGGCGGGGAAAGTGCGAATGGCACTTGGCGCCGGGCTGCTGGATTGGTGAGCAGAAGGCAGAACAAGCGGTTTCAGCCGCTGCTGCCGCTTGTTTTTTAAACCGCCAAAACATGATCACGGCGCGGCTCTGATCAACTGTAACAAGTGGGCCGGTGGGGCCGGTGGGGGCCGGTGGGGGCCGGTGGAAAACTATGAAAGCATTGCGCGATTTTTCAAAAAACTATGAAAGCATTGCGCGGTTTTTCAAATTTCTGTCAGCACTTCCGTCAGCACTTCCGTCAGCACTTCCGTCAGCACTTCCGTCAGCACTTCCGTCAGCACTTCCGTCAGCACTTCCGGCCAGCAGCACTTCCGGCAGCCCTTTTACAACCCGCCGGACAGCGGCAGTCGCCGCCGTCTGCTCTTTCCACAGCCGCAGTATGTAAAAGAGTTTGTAAAAAGTATGTAAATACGGTAAGCTTTCATTTCCACTTCCACCCCCCTCTCTTCCCTTTCATTGCATGTCGCATAAAAGCTGTCGTGTAATTGAGCAGTGCCGCCTTGACCGGAAACAGAAACAACACAACCTCCCCTCCCCACCTTCCAAACCTCTGCCGCTAAGTTCATTCCTCCCATTAACCACATTTGCATGCTTGGTCCACGCCTTCTTCCTACCACCTCTGAAGATAATGCGCTACCCTTGGTAGATAGCGCCGCCCACTGTTACATGTTACATGTTACATGTTACATGTTACATGTTACATGTATGAATATCAACAATTAATTCATCCAATTACTTCGGAAGGGAGAAGCCCTTTTCGTTCACAACCTCGCGCAACCCCTCCACAAGTTTTGATACCTGCCCCTCCTCATACGTCGTGCCCCCGAGCATCAGATGCTTCTCCGTTGGTTTCCTGTCAAAGAAAAATTCTCCAGACTTGTGCACTACAGCTTCATCGGCAATCGAGAGGTAAATAATTGTATCCGCCCCCTGCTCTTCGCTACGGAGTTGCTTCTTGGTCATACTGAAGAACTCCGGCATTGCCTTCTCCAACTGAGGCCCGTATCAGTAGTACATTCGCAGCGAATAAAAAAAAAGTCAGACACTTATTCGCGCCCATCGTCACCCGCTTTTGTTCAAAACGGCCGCATTAAAATGTTTCAACGTACACCTGGGGTACCAGCCCATCCCGGATGCATCGACGCCCAAAATATGTCCGAATTGGCATCAGTCCTCGCCCAATGCTCTGTCAACGCCACCTGATGTCTCTTACTCCTGGAGTATTGCGAGGCGCCATCAATTCTCTGCCCTTTTCTCAAGTCCTCACCCTGCAGATCCTCCACAACAAGCGGCTGCGTCATCATACCGCCCGAACTAACCGTGACAACCCGGGCGCCATGGGACCTCTGCAAGCTGGGGCGCAACATCTCCGTGAGGGCAAACGTCCCCAGCGTATTAGTGGCAAACCCCAGCTCCAGCCCATCGGCCGAGGTCTGATAGCGGTGAACCATGGCGCCAGCGTTGTTAACCAAGGCCGCAATGGGCGTGCCGCCGCCATTCCAGCCGTCGCTAAAGGCGGATATGTCTGCAAGGCTGGACAGGTCACAGACATGCAGCTGGACGTTGCTGTTGTGCGAATTGGCCATGATGTGCTGACGCACGTGCTCGCCGCGTTTGGGGTCGCGACAGAGGAGATGCACGGTTGCGCCACGATCGGCCAGTGCTTGCGCCGTGACGCGCCCGAGGCCGGACGTGGCGCCGGTCACGATGTAATGACGCCCGCTTAGGTCCACGTCGAGCGCCTTCGGGCTGAAGGAGGGCTGGTTGGCGCGGAAGCCGCGCGAGCCGAAGTTGGCGTAGCCTAGGACGAGGAATTGGGCGACGCGGAAGGCTTGCATGCTTGGGGAGGTTCTGCGTACGGCGGGGTGTGCGGGGGGAGGGGGCCGGCGGTGGCGGAGAGGCGGCTGGGGAAGGAAGGCTGGGTATGGGTAAGGAGGGGAGGTTTGCGATATGAGGGTCATGGCTGGGCTTAGAGAGGCGGCATTGGCGGAGGCGGTATTGACGGAGGCGGTCTTGACGGAGGCGGTACTGACGGAGGCGGTATTGACGGAGGCGGTATTGACGGAGGCGGTATTGACGGAGGCGGCATTGGCGGAGGCGGCATTGGCGGAGGCGGCATTGGCGGAGGCGGCATTGGCGGAGGCGGCATCGCCACCTCACGATGCCCTCTCTGTGTTGAATGCAGAGGGCCTAACGTAAAGTATATAGCGGCCCCCCTCCGAATTATTTTGGAGGAGGGGCCTTTAACCCGAAACTGCCGCGTCAAACCTCCTCACTTAATTTACTAATTTACATCACACACCATATCTCAGCGCTACAGTACATGCGTACATACCTTGTTACAGCCGATAATCACGGCGCACGGAGTGCCTTTGAAACGTGTTATTTATTAATTGGCCCTCCGCCCCCCCGGGCCATACGAGCATCCACGTGTAAGATAACCGCAACAGTACAACGCAGAGTTCGTTTCATGATTTTAATGATTTTTAACTCTTTTTAAAACAAAACGTTGGCCTGATTTAAAAAGCTTTACATTTTGATGTGATTGCGCCACCGTGATTTCGTACTCCGGTCCAAAGGATACGTACAATGTACTTCTACTTGAAATGATGTTCAACTCTATCTTGGCCTTTTTCAAAATTAAAATTTTACAACTCAAGTCGTCAGCAGCAGAAACTGATCTTACCACTATCAGGACTGCCCTTCCGCACCCGCCATTCGGCACCAGCTTTCCTGACGGGTAGACACGAGCGGTCCCGAGGGAAGCGCCCTCTTTCATCCGTCGAGGCTCTTCACCACTCCACAACCACCAACCTTCAACACATCAGCACGCCGAAGCACCAAAAAAAAAAACGATTACGCCGCGCCGCCCTGCACACCCCTCACCACTGAACAATGCCAGCCGACTCGGCGCTTCGATTCGCGCTCTACTCTTACTGGATCTGCGCATCAATACTCATTCTTTCGAAACGCTACCTGCCTTTCCTCACCCTCCTTTTCACTTACGGCAAGCTGCGCCCACAACCACTATCCGTCTGTTCTAAGTCACATCCGCCTGCCAGCACCCAAACATCCGATCACAGCTCTGCATCCCAGTTTACCCCACTGCCCAAACTCGTACACAACTTCCTAACTTATCCCACCATTCCTCCAGCCAAGGCATGGTCCCTTTTTTACTTGGCCGGAATGGGTACATCTCTGCTCTTTCTGCGCCTAACTGTCTTAGTCCACAGAACTGGACAGCCCATTTTCCCCCAACCTCTCACACTCCTTGTCATCCAAGTTATCAGGCGCTTCCTCGAGTCAAAAAATATCCACAAATACTCCCCGGCAGAGCCTGTGTCTCTCATCTTGTTACTTTCAGGTATCTCTTTTTATATTCTCGCCCCGATAACTATATACACGGATATCACCTCTCTCAATGTACTTGAGCGTAACACATCCCCCATTCTCCCCGCTTTCGTAGTAAGTGCAATCTACCTCTCTTACCGTTATCCCTCCTCGATACAAATGCCGCACTGACTTATTTATATCCATCTGCCCAACTCAATTCTGGCGTAATTCTATCCTTTTCTAGGCACTCACCATCTTTCTGGTCGCATCGTGCACCCAGTACTTAGCCCACTCCGAACTGGCTAACGTAAAGCCTCTAGTGGGAAAGTACGGCATCCCCAGCGGCCCCTTATTCCGTTTCATCGTCTGTCCGCATTACACCTCGGAAGTCGCCATCTACCTCATCATCGCTTTACAGACAAACGCCATAGGCGCTCGCCTCATTTTTGCTTTTGTCCTGATCAACTTAACAGATTCAGCTCTTCGAACAGCGCTCTGGTATGAAGAAAAATTTCCTCGTAATCTTCTTCCCGCGCGTAAGCGATACGCAATACTGCCCTTCCTGTAGAACTGCTCAAAACGCGGGGACAAATTATTAGTCGACCTCTGCAAGGAACAGCTTATCTTGACAAGGCCCAGTATCGCTGCAAACTAACAAGCTCGTTGCGAAACGCCCAATTAGGCCTTCCCGTATTCGGGGATGCGGAGAGGACAAGTTATTCTGACGTCGAATCCAAATCTTCAATTCACAATTCTTAGCTTTGGAGCAAGTACAAACGTGGCTATTCTGTCCACTAAAAGGGTACCGATTAGATCGAAGAGAATGACGCCAGTTACCTTAATCTGCAAGTCTGTTGATGGCCACGGCGCAAGCTCCATGAAATCGTTAAGATCCCGAGACACTTCTGCGGTGCAGATCAATAGAATTGCGCCTGCTAGGATGAGAGAATTGATCAAAGGCTTGTTATCCCGAATACCCTGCATGTATGGTCTCCCTTTGTAGTTCAACACATACACGGACACTTGCTGCGCTACGGAAAGCAGGAACACAACTGTATTTAGAATGTTCGGCGCAAATTCCTCATCGATCTTGGGCACGTGATCCTTGGGAAGATATGGTTCAACCAAATTAGTGCAAAGGATTAGCGCTCCGACATGAATGGAAAATTGGCCCAGGAGGGAAACAAACAAATGCGGAGCAAATATTGACCGTGATGGTCGCTGCGGAGAAAGCTTCTTCAACGGCTTCGAACGAGACACCATGAACGAAGCCACAGCCAATACCAGTCCTGTAATGGTCATCTGCTTGTCTCCAAGAATCACTCCCTGAAGGTAAAGCACAGATAGAGAGTATGCTGAAATGAGGCAGTTCAAAGCAAGAATTTGGTACATTTGAAGCGTTGTGGCCAAAGTACATCTTCCTTGACGAATAATAGATGCACATGAATCGATTGTCATCCTTCTAGAAGTAAATGGAGAAGCAATGGAAGCGTCCCCAAGCTTCACGAGCGGTGGTTGATCATCAGCGTCTCCTAAACTGCTCGTCAACTCCTCCATCTTTTTGGCGTACTCATCTGCTTTCCGTTCACGAGCAGTTTTCGGGCGAGCTGATGTAGATTGGCTACCAGCGACATTATTTGAGGCAGACACCTTAGATGCCTGCGATTTCTTCCTCTGACGAAGGTTTGAAGTCTTCTGAGACTTCGCAGAGCTCGCGTCCGGATTGTATGTGGCCACTTGGGACCTTGCGGCAGAGTCACCGTCAGTCTGTGTCGGTTGGCTTGCAGGAATCGTATTTAATGCTGAAAGAAGGGCAACTCCAACATGAGCTTGCTTGAGAGCGCCCACATCATTTGTTCCATCACCACACATCATTGTGTAGAGGCCATTTTCCTTCAACGCAGTCAAGATTTGCTCTTTCTGGTCTGGAGACATACGGGCATAGACCTTAATGTACTGCAGATATTTGCTCGTTTCTTCGCTCAGCGCCATAGCAGTCTGCAAGGCTGGTCCAGCTACGCAAAGGTCAAAGTCCTGAGACAAATCCTTGATGCCTTCCGCTACGAAACGCTTCTTTCGCTTTCCGGAATTCGCACTGAACCATTCCAAGGTGCCACGGTTAACCTCGCTGTGGTCAAGAATCAGAATGCTCTTTGAGCACATTCCAACCTGAGTGGCCACGTGAGCTGCAGTTAGAGTAGCATCGCCTGTAATCATGCTGACCATATGATTTGACTTCTTCAGCATACGTATCACCTTCCGGGAGTCAGAGCGCAACGGGCATTCGAAGCAAACGAAACCTGCAAAGATCAACTCCGACTCTACTTCATCCCGAGGTAACTTCGAAGCTTGCGATGAGGTTAACCCAGATCCCAAATCCTTGTACGCAAGCGCTAGTACTCTCATTCCGCCCCTAGCAAGGCTGCTTGCCATCTCATTATATTGATTCGGTACAACACCACCGGCTAACAACTTTCCAATCGCTTCCGGGGATCCCTTCACAAGAACTCTAGGCCCAGATCGAAGAGCGCTTCCAGACATATCGACAACGACACTCATTCTCTGCAGTGCCGATGCAAATCGATACCTCTGCAATATTTTACCGGCGGCAAGAGACATACCCCCTCGCTTTGGTACGCATGTGCCAGTTCGACCATACGACCAATTGACAGCTTCCAATGCCGCTAGTTCGAGTGGATCACCAATAAGCTCGTTGTCTACATACACAAGGGAATGGCAGCCACCTAGGACGAGGGCGGCGTCCATTGTTGCGTTAGCCACAGGGGCCATGGCAAACTGTTCGTCATTTTCCAGTGAAGCAGCAACCTCACCCTCCGCTGCAGGTAGCACCACCCCCACAGCGTTGATAGAATCCGTGGTGAGGGTACCTGTCTTGTCAAAGCAACAAATGTCAATCTTACCAGCATAAGGAATTCTGAATGGCTCTGTGCAGAAGATCATGCTTCTTACGAGAGCGATGAGTGATGTATTGACTGCGAGAGCCAGCTGCATGGGAAGCTCGGGAGGGACGACGGAAGTAACAATGAGAACGCAACGCAAGAGCAATTTGTAACGAGCATCTGCATCATCCGTATATCTATGATACAGCACATAACCTGACGCAGCAATGGCGAAAATCAATAGGAAAAGGATGAAGAAGGCGGCCTCCGATGAATTTGCAGATACGGATTCTGTTGAGTAGAGTATGGTCCTCATGAGCTTGCCCTGGGAAGAACCGAAGCCAGTGCGCAATACATAGCATACGCAGCCACTATCAGGCGCTTTTGACGATGGAGTGCAGCCATTGACAATGCCGGGAGTATGGGTGAGCACCCTGGTTCCACCGAAAAGAATATGGTTCTTGTGCGCCTTCTTTATGGAAAGGGTCTCTTGCCTGTCAACAATGCTCAAGGGATTGATAGCTTCCTTCATAAGGGGAACTGACTCACCCGTAAGCATTGCCTCATTTACGACGGCATTTCCTGAAAGAATGAGCAAATCACACGGGACGACGTGAGAGGCGTCCTGTCCGCGAGCGATGGAAATAATATCACCGGGCAGCAGCTCTAGTGATGTAATCTTAACCCACTTCTTATTACGATAGACTTTGACATCAAGCACAGGATTTCGCATGCCGCGCAACTCTTTCAAACTTCTCAGACGGCCTGAGACGACTGTAGCCTCGAAGACGAGCATCATGACTAAAGTTAAGAGAGAGTACTTCCAATACTCATCAAGTAACCACAAGAATATGCAAAAGACTTGGAAAATGAAGAATGGGGCCAACAGGCTTTCCTTGTAGAGTTCGGCAAAGGTCGGTGCGGGCATTTCCAATTTGTTATTGCCGAAACGTCTCATAGTTTCCAGCAGATGATCCCCAGAGAGACCATTCGTAGCTCGGGCAACAGACAAATAATGGTCAACTGGGAGCTTTGTAGGATAGGAGACCTTTTCAAAAAGGTTGAGCTGGGCATTGTACTCATACGTCCTCTTTTGGAAATCGAAGTAAACGCGTTTTGATTCGTCGACCTGGAGTGGGACCATAAGTGTTTTACCGCGATGCTCCCTCGGTTGCACTAATGCAAAGATTTGAACGCTTTCGACAAGGGAATAATCAATGGATTTGACGGTAATCCAGGACATAGACGCTTTTATCCGAACGGACCAATGCTGAATTAGAAAAGATAGGATGTGTAAGATGGCAAGGGTGACCAAGAGGGCAATGGAGGCAAACTGGGACAGTTGATAGTGGCGGACAACGTAGGCCAAAAGCATATATAAGAGCACAAAGGGCAAAAAATCGAGCCTAGCGGCAGGCGGTGCTCGTCGATGCAGACTCATTCGGGCAATGGACTTGCCAGTCCAGGATGGAGAGGCATTATTGGAGGCAGGGGGTGCAGAGGATTGCTGCTTGACGTCGGCCATAATTGAGGGAAATCGATGATTGCGATAGAGCAGATGGGTGGATGTGGGGTGTGATGAATGCGGTAGATACGGAAGATCACAACTGCGCTAGAGGTAGCTGTGGAGAATGAGTCAACGAGACGAAAGCAGCAATGGAGCTATGGTTTGCGGGGGCTGCCCACAGCCGTTACACGACTGGAGGTCGACGAAGACTAGTCTTCAGACTAGAACAGATGTCGAGATGACTCGGAACACGTCTTCCTGACGGGGGGCGCGGGGTAGGATGGGGAAAGAGGCCAATTACAGCAATTATCGTTGCAGGGCACCCTCGCGGGTATCTATCCTTCTGTAGTAGATGCTGGCTACCAGACTTAAAAAAGTACTCTAGTCGTGTGGGCGTCAAACGTAAAATCCAGCGTTTTGACTGACATGAAAACGGTGAGCGTTCCTGTTATCCAAAACGCTGGTAAAAAAGATATAATTCGGTTGATTGGGGGGCAACCCAGACCCAGACCCAAAATATTTCCATTCGACAGTTTACGCAGAGCAAATCTTTTTGTTTCCAGCGTCAAATTTTCGTACACGTATGCCACGACAGAGCCAGGAGAGAAAAACAGTGAGCGTGCGGCTGCCATTTTTCATTCCAGGCGGTGATAAACGAAAAACGCACTGTATTCTCGAATCACTTTGTAATTTTGCGGTTAATTTAGTCAGGTCACACCCGCCGGCGCTTGAGCGACCCACGTCTACTCACGCTCCAGTACAGTACTGTACGCTGGTGGCGTACTTAACAGACCTTGCAACCTGCCTCTACCACGCTGACCCCCCGATAGGTCAATCGCTTCCTTCGAAGCGACCTTCCCCGTGCACCAGAGCGCGGCCGTTGACACACTTTCCCCACGGGTACCGCCCTAAAGAATGAGCGAGAACGACCCTCCGGCCTTCGCTTTCGATGCCCCCACTCGCGCCGCTCTTCAAGACCTCATCTAACAAGGTGTCGCTGCCGCGCTCACCGCGCAGCAAGAGGCGACCGCCACCCAACGTCCAGCAGGAGGTGGAGGTGGACTGAGACCTAAACCCGCCACCGACCAGGCAGCTGAGGCCGCGGCAGAGTCTGACGACGCAGGAGTGGTCTCCGATCCGCCTCTGGGAGCGCCCGTCGAGGGCAACCAAGACCAGGCTGCCGTCTGCAAGGATGACCGAGGCAACAGGGAAGAAGAGTAGTACTACAAGGACGCTGACTCCACGAGGACTCTGAAGAAGATGACGAAAATTTCGGGGGAAGGAACCGACCGTCCGTCTTCTCCAAACGCTGACAAGAACGCCATCGCAGCGCTTCGATCGCCCCTCATTTCGAAGTCCCCACCCGCTTCCGGGCGATCTACCGCGTCGGCTTCTTTCCCGATTCTGTCGAAAACTTTCTGGAACTTTTGGACCCGGGAGTGGGGCATCAAGCGGGAGAGCGAGTGAGGCAGCATACATACTATACTAAACTGCTGCCTACACGAGCCTCGTCAACAACTCGCTCAAGGAGGTTGTCGAAGCCCTCGTCACTCACTCGGGCGAATCGCATGACGGCGAGGGCTCGCTCGCTGAGGCACTTGAAAAGATCTCGGACGCCCAAGTAAGCATCCACAGCGTCTACGAGGTCGTTACCGCACGATACGAGGTCCTCTGCGGGTGCCGAGGAGCTTCCGGTATCGACGATCCGGACCTCGAGACCTATAAAGACCCGCCTTCCGCCTACAGCTCCATCTGTTGTGTTTCGTATAAGCAGCAACAGTTTCAGACCGTGCGCTCCGCCACGCAGATCGTTGGACAGAATAATGTATCCAGGGCTACCCCCGACCGCCAAAGAGAGACCCAACAGGGCACTGACGGGGGCGGGGGCGCACCGTCAAACGCCAATCCCTCCCTCATCCAGGCTGCCGCCGGCAGGGGAGGCGGCGGAAGAGGAAGATGAAGAGCCAGGGAGAACAGTCGGGGCTAAGCCTCTCCATGTTTCTATCTCCCGTCCCGCCGTTCCAACAAATGGGGACGTCCCACGAAGCCTGGACGGGAATCTAGGGGACGCAATGGCTAGTTCGCCAGCTGCGTTACGGGTTACGGATGCCATGGAAGTCGCCTCCGGGGTTCCAGCGAACCGACGTATACAAACTGGAGCCCAAGCAACGCATCTTTGCCTGCGAAGAGGCGCAGCGGTGGCTGGAGCTGGGCTACGCTTGCCGCGCTACCGACAAGGAGCGCAAGAGGGGGCTTCGGCTTGGAAGCGTGTCTGGGTGTCGTCGCTAACTGCACCGGGAATCTGCGTCTGGTCATCTACTACTCGGCGGTGAACGAATGCCTCAAGGAGCGGGCCTTTCGCATGGAACAGCTCGGGGACCTGGCAGCTGTACTTCGCCCGGGAGACGCGTGCTCTTCAAGGAGTACATCTCGGGCGCGTACTACCATCTGCGAATCAGGAGCTGCGACCGCGAACCACTCGCATTTCAGGTGGGGGCGTCGTCTTCCCATCGCTCTGCCTGAACTGTGGGCAAGCCGTGGAGCCTTGGTTCTTCACCAAGGCCATACGGCCCGTGGTAGCGCATTTGCGCTCACGCGGGCACAGTGTCGTCGCCTATCTAGACGACTTCTTCAGCGCCGCGAGAAGAACCTCACCACCAGGTGCTACCGCAGAAGACACAAAGCGCCTCGGTGACGCATTCCAATCGCTCTTCCAGAGGCTCGGGTTGCTACTGCACACGCGGAACTGTGACTTCTCCGGAAGAAAGAGACTGGAAATCCTTGGTGTAGTACTCAGCCCGCTCTGGAGGCCACGGGCTGCTACACCCTTCCCTAGTCTTCCGGTAGACGGTCGGGGTGAGAGAGCGACTCCTCCAGATGGAGTCGTGTCTAGGTTGTGAGACGGAGGAACAATCGGAGTTCGGGAGACCAGCGATCCCAGGCCCTGCGTTGGGCGAGACCTCGCAGCCTATGCGGTGAGCTGAGTTGCAACAGTAAATGATCGTCTAACTGGTGAATCAATCCAGCAGACCTAGAGTGGTAGAATGTCCGCGGACTCCTCTCCAACGATGAGGAGGGTAAACCCTAGAGGGATTGAAGGACTCTCACGCAGAGAGAGCCCCTATTGATGGGGTTTAGGGGGATAAGGGGTGGTC
>JAUBNZ010001421.1:0-11592 GCA_032355485.1 Bonnemaisonia californica | reverse complement strand
TCGGCCAATGACATCAATCCACCTCGATACAGCCGCAGTGGGGTTGTTATGATTGTAGACCTTGCCTGCCAACCCACCTCGAGAGCTGACAGGGCTTACAGTAATACTGACAACCAGTGCACCCCTCCCATTACAGGGAGGGGTGGGTTCTTACAGTGATAGTATCCTTTCGGTTACCAACCGATCCAACCCCTTCTCATACCTTTTTCCAAAATTATTATTTTTTAAGCACCACCATCCATCCTATCACCCCTTTTTGGGGGTGATTACCGGGCCTTATCTCCTTGTAAAGCCCGTTGAATCTCTCGCCCTCTGGGCGAGCGATCAAATACGGCCAAATCATTTGGGTCCCGTCCATCCCCATATTGCATTCAGATTGGGGGGGGACGGGTTCGTGACGACCCTTCCCCGTGAAAGGTCGTCACGCCAACCGTAGTACGCCTCATACGGGGTACTACAGAGAGATATGAAAATCGACGACCAAACGCTCCCTACTCTATCATTGCTGCATCAAAAGGCTTTCCGCTGGGATATTTGATGTGTTCGAAGGATTGGACGACAAACCGACGTGTGATTCGTCGGTAGAGACACTTCGCAGATTTATGCTTAAAAATGGATTAGCATATCGTACTCGGCGGAATCATTATGCCTACACAAGGGGCTCGGGGGGCCTTCGACCCCCCTTCGCGAATCCCCAGATGACATCGGGAGGGGGGGTAGGCGAGGCCCAGTAAGTTGAGATCTCCTAGTAGTACTGGATATAATAAAAAGTACACGTGTGTCATGAGTAAGGCCGGACTGGAGAATGCCAAGGCAAAAACCGACCTTGAACATTGTATGTAAATATAGAGTTGGGTGTACTGTGTTCCATCCTTTTCCCCTTTCCCCCAAGTCATTCAACAACCGGCCACAACATGGACGCCGAACGCCCGAGTGCTCCCGCTCGAAACTCACCTCCCCCTTCCCCTGCCCATCCGCGATCCACTGTCCCTCCACCATCGACTGCCCATTCGCCATCCCCTGCCCCTTCGCCTGCCCTCATCGCGGCCGAAGAAGCTTTCGGCCTCCAGAGGTCGAACCTGAATCGACAGCGGGCGATTGCCCTCCGCGGGAAAACATTGCAGAGGTGCAGGTCCAGGAGGCGTACCGGCGTCGGAAGGCGGAGGGGAAGGCGGATGGGAAGGCGGAGCTGCAAGCGGCCGTCGCGAGAGCAGTGGCTGCTGAAAGGCAGAGAGGTACCTTCTTCGGTAGCTTTTGCTGCCCCTGCTACAAGCTGGTTTTTAGGCAGTTCACGGCACGTCTCTAAGTTAGTTAGTTTACTTAGTCAAAAAATATGAAAAAGTATACTTTATTTTGTTGATGGATTTTATTGTGGCTAATTTATGGGGCACTAGAGCAGTCCCAGGACATGACCGATGGCTGCCCGGATCTCACGGACCTCAATAAGTCCATGGCCGAGTTCTGGGAGGCCGGCAGTGGTACCTCCTTTCCGCCGGGCGCCTGGCAGACGTCTCGACAATACGTGTCTAGACGTGAGGACTCCAGCGGCGGCCCGTAGAGAATTCCATAGTTGAATGGCTGCGGCGGCGTGGCGTGTAGACTGAGACTGCTGCCCTAGTGCAGCGACGCGGCGTCGGAGGGCACCATGGCGGGGAGCAGGGCGAGGGCGCGCTGAGCACGCAGGGCTAGGCGTAGAAGCTCACCGGGGCAGGTCATGGAAAGTTGGTGGCGTCTGAGGTGGACTGCGGCTGCTGGGAGGCCTACGTGGTGGCTGCCGCGCCAGTCCAGCCGGCGGTGCACGCTGTGCTGCGACGGTGCGGCGGTGCGGCGGTGCGGCGGTGCGGGGGGAGCGTACCAGGGCGGCGAGCAGGGCGAGGGCGAGGGCGCGCAGAGACCACAGGAAGGGGCGCAGAAGCGCGGCGGGGCAGGGCACGGCGAGTTGGTGGCGTCTGCAGTGGCCTGCGGCGGCTGGGCGGGCTGTGTGGTGACTGCCGCCCGAATGCAGCCAGCGGTGCACGCCTTTCTTGCGACGGTGCGGTGGGGGACGGCAACCAAGGCGGTGAGTAGGGCGAAGGCGAGGGCACGCAGAGCGCGCATGGTGGGGCGCAGAAGCGCGCGTGGGCTGGAAATGGCTGGTTGGTAGCGTCTAAGGTTTCTTGCGGCGGCTGGCTGGGCTGCGTAGTGTTTTTTGTTCGACTGGCAATGACATCACACTGTGCTCTTACAACTTCACTGGTTACATACACATCATGAGATTCTGTAAAAAAGATAGCAGTTCTCGGAACGTTAGTACAGCACTTACCGCAGTAGAAGTACAGTAGTAGTAGAGAATATTAAGCGTAATAGTTAGTTAGTTAGTAGATGTAGCACTTAATATAATATTAGTACAGTATTAGTACAGTAGTAGTACAGTAGTAGTAGTGTGTAAGAAGAGTTTATGGAATCCGAAACGTAGGGAGGCGGTTTGATCCAGTTAACAAGACGTCTGGAAGCATGCAACTATTCAGTAGTGCAGCGCCATATGTATACTAGCCGTACTGTACTGAATTGCTGCATGCCAGGTGGAAAAACAGATATTGAGCTTTAATGCTGCTGATTTTTTCTACTGGACAGGTTTTGGCGCGCATGCTAGAAATTTAGTAAAAAAGAATAAATTGTGCGGAAACGGCTCCCCCTTCGGGACTCATACTTAGTACAATCATTATATATAGGTAACAAGGGTGCGAGAGGACGTGGTGCTGATGCGTGACAACTACTTGGAATGGGTTGGATACTACCGTAGCGAAGGCTACTCTATATTCTGGCACGATGAGACATGGGTATCCAAAAATATGTCTCAGAATAGGATCTGGCAAAACACGGTGACACTAAGTGCAGCAGATGTTGACTATAGGGTTCCATCTGGGACAGGAGACCGTTCCATTTTGTGTCATACTGGGTCGGCTGAGACAGGGCTCTTGGATGGAGGATTTTTAATGTTCACGGGGCGCAAGCGTGCAGATCCAGATTACCATTCTGAGATGAACAGCAATGTGTTCTTAAAGTGGCTTGAGGACACTTTATTCCCCAAGATGCGCACTATTGCTCAAAAACGTGTGCTCGTACTGGACCGTGCTACATATCATACTATGGTCACGGATGAGACTCGGAAGTCAACTACTGCATGGAACAGGAAGAAGCTGATCGGTGCAATCAAGCGTTGGAACGGCCCATTGAATGAATACTGGCCAATAGTAATGGGAAAAATTTAAAACAAAAGCGCGACTGATGGAAGAAGCGCGGAAGTGTCATCCATCTTTCAAGTACGTGGTACAGGAGCTTGCTGACAAAGTTACCGTCGGAGATTTTGATATCAAAATTTTATTCCTACCAGTCGTACATCCAGAATTGAATCCAATGGAAATGGTGTTGGCCAAGGTTAACAGGGCAGTGGGTACAGAATATATGAAATTCAACCTGGGCCAAGTAGAATCACTGACAGATGCTGAAATAATTAATTTCAATCAAGAAATGTTTGGAAATTATGTCAACCATACACTCTAGGAACAACAAAAATACCGGAAAGCCTCATAATTTTATGATGGTCTTACAGGTGAGGATTCTCAGGATGGGGATGATCGGAGCTGGAACTCTGAGTATGATGATGATGACGTTGAAAGTTATGATGGAACAGCGTCCGATATGGACGTACCCCAGGTTGAAGTAGACGCGTTAGATATTGACCGAAATTTCGTAGGTGGTAGCAGCTGGAATTATTCACAGGAAGGCAATAAATACATTTAAAAGTTGGCTTTATTTCTCAGTTTTTCTAATGCACTCACTATCTGTGTTTGACTTTAATGTTATCCAAAACAATCCGAGTGCTACAAATATCGTATCGAGTAATATTGCTGTACAGAAGGGTGGTTCTGACCTTATAGTCCGAACACCTTCGCCCCCTTCGGCGTATCCAGAACATTCTCCTGGTTCAGCGTTTTTTACTCCCGAGTCTTCCTCAGTCACCCTATGTCAACGGGAGTAATAGCTACACTCTTCAATCTATTGTCTACCTCGTACACGTAGCTGTACTTTCTGTTGAGGCTCATTTAAGAGGCAATGATGTTTACGGTCACGAAATACGGTTTAATATGACGGGGATATCTCAACTAATAATTGAATTTGACAAGAGGGCAAAGGATGTTGTCGGCTTAACCAAAGCCGGTAAGCCCAAGGAGACCAAATTACAAAATTGTATCCAAAGGGTGTTGAAGGATAAGGACGTTTGGCTACTTGGTGGCACGCCACGGGGTGCATCCATAAAGGACCCAGAAACAATACGGAGACTTCAGACAGCATACGCTAGGAAGCGTATTAAGGGTACTACTGTCAGCTGCACCGATTTTGTCTCACATATGGAGCGCATCTGACTGTTTTCAGCAGAAATTGGGACATGTAGTCCTAAAGGGGGCCCTATCACCGTAGGTGCATCTGCAAAAGTCCACAATCCACATTAAACCCTATTCAATTTACCCCAAAAAGAAGGCCTACGTATGACGTAGATGAGGCAAACTATGTATCTTCCGGAGATGAAATAGAAGCCACCTACCCACGCCAATTGGAAATAGTACAGAGCGATACGGATGATGACAACGGCAGTCCAGCAGCAGGACCCAAAAAGAAGAGCAGACTCCCAAGGCTCCGCAGTGACGAAATTATTACTCGAAAAATTAATTCAGTGGCAGCCAGTGAGGTTGGTGGAGATTGAGGTGCAGCAAGCGGGAGAGCAAAGGGTAGAAGTGATTATACAGAAGATTTGAACGGATTCAGTCAGTTCATAACATTAATAAGCGATTCAACGAAACGGCAGGCGGAAAGGGATGATGCTGAACTTGAGATGAGGAAACAAAATGCTACGAGGCAGCAGCATTTAGATCGCATCCGTGTGGCACAACAGCTCGTCTATGACAATCCCTGTGATGCTCACTTTAAGAAATTACTCGCTGCTCTAGCAGAAGAATTACTACTTACCGGCGGACGTATAGGTTAAAATCAATCATGTTATTTAGCACACATTGTTTCAAACTTTCTCGCTGCATAAAAGGTTCACTTGCTTCAGCTGATATTTTCAATTTTACAGTTTCTTCAGTAGATGTAAACACTCTTGTATCCCTTGGGGCCATATAATCATTTTCCGTGACGTATATGTTATGTAGCGCAAATGCGGCTACAACCCATTCCCCATCACCTTTAACATCATCTAGGCTTCCTATTTGCACTCTCAGCTCTTGCATAGAACAGAATCGTGCTTTAAACTGCCCAATAACTTGGTCAGCTATAATTCGGAGGCGCGCTAGGTGTGTGTTGAAGTTTGCGTTTTCTTCAACTGCAGCCAACATGCCCTTGTACGGAATGATGCACACATTAGTACAAAGAATACCTTTGTTACCCCCTAAATATTGGCCTGATGAAAAGAAATTATCTGTTTCCTGTTGCCAGACCGCTTCTTGCTGAACTACAGAGTCTGGAGTAGGCCCAAGATAGTTCAAAACAATATCAATTATGTTGTAGTGATGATCAACAGAAACAAGGGCATGAAGGTTGTACCTCGACTTCCGATCAAAAAAAGCCCTCGGTGTGACTGCTGGAGCCTCGAATAGTGGAATCGTTGTCCCATCTACGCTACCAATGGCACCATCGAAGCCAAAATTGATAGCTGCATTTTCTGCCAGATTCTTGCGTTTTCGTAAAGAAGGCCATGTGATTATAGAACGCGCTAATCTGTTTAAAGCCTTAATTGTTCGACACGTCGCATTCGATACAATACCTTCGTTTCTCCCGAAAGGAGCGGCTACTCGCGTCACAGAGGCAGAATATCCATAAGCCCCTATTCTTTTCAAAGCAATGGCAGTTTGTATGCGTATGCTCATCTGCCTTGGTCCTGTTCTTGACGAAAATATGTCTTCACAGGACGTCTCAGAAAATGTTATTATACGATCGAAGACGCGATCACTAACACGTATAAAAGTTGCTCGCCGTACAGTATCATAGAGAGGTAGAACCTCCCTCATCCATTGCTTTGATTTTGGTACCGAAAAATGTGGTGAACCGGGTAGATACCGATGTCTAGACACAATTAAAAGGTCGAAGTACTCCGCAAAAATGATTAATTTGATCAATGATGTGCGGAACGAACCCAGTTTGATCGGTAAGGAAGGAACGTATTTCAACATTGCCATAGTCTCTCCAATGATTAACATAGAAATGCATTTCTTATTACTGGCAATGAAAAGCTTCCGCCAACTGATTCAAGGCATTCTTGAATGCAATTGTGGTAAAACGTTTCGCGTCCAAGTTACCTTCCAAAGTGCGAACAATGCTTTGCTCAGGTTTCCGAATCACCAAATGGGAATTGAGAACTGGCTCTGCCAACAGTCCGTCAAAATATTAAAAATATATATGTATATAGTAAAATGTGTTGCATCACATTTCATTTCCTGTGAACTGTACGGTGCAGTTTGTAACAGGGACGTTTCAAAGGCACAAAGTAGACGAAGATTGATGCAGAACTGCAACGAACTTACAAAAGTGACAGGGGTTAGGACATGTAGCGTATCAATTTGGCTTTCGAATATAAATTAAGCTGGTTTTGTAAAACGTTTCGTTGCAAATTAAAAACGGTGACTATATGGTGCAGTCATCATTCCATAGCAAAACTGTCTCATTGAGGCACATGAAACGCGCATTAACCACTTATTAATGTACCGAAGACTGTCCTGAATTACGGATACGTTGAGGCAAGAGTTGATTGCACCTTCCCGAATATGCAGAGGAAGATACAGCGGAAGATTCCGCGTTCAATGCGCCTTGCCAACGAAAAAGGGAAATCATATCCACGGCACGTGGTTTCAGGGAGATTTATTACATTACCCTCAGCCTCGTCATGCGCTGTATCATATCAGATTCTCAACGCTAAGGTGGCTGTCTTATATGCTGTGCATGTGTGCACAGCATTTCTGATCCCAATCGGCCACAGTATTGTTTGCATTAACATATGTTAAGGTGGTAACACACAGAACATGTCATGTTACGTTTCGGTGCTGTAACGGATTTCCAGTGTATTTTTAGTAGTCGGCTTTCATTATGACGTAGTTCCCCTTATGGTTGAAGTGTTTAAAGGCAGTACAATGGAAAACCAGAAACTTCGTGGCTTCGCATACGATTGCAAATATGTACGTAGGCTTTCTTCTAAAAAGCAGTTAACGTTCTTCGGAACTGGTTTATTTACTGGCTGCATAGTCCTGAAAGGTTGTACGTTCCCATGTTACACCGAAAAAAGTTGTGTACACGACCATACTTCTTGTAAAACAACATGTACACTTATATTTATCACAGAGGGGCTGCTTGCCAAGCCATAGTCACGCCTGGGCGTACAGGGTATAAAATGATGACGTCTATGCCTGACGGTGGTGAGGGAAGTGAAAAAAGTTGCAGTGTGCCATGGAGGCATTGTAACGGTTGCATATGGTGATACGGATACCGTATGCAATGAAGGCGGTACCCCTGTTACCCCTCGTAGATACCCTTGGCAGGTGCACAATATCTACTGCAGTCGCGCTGAGGCCTATGGCTGCGGGGGTTGAGGTAGTGTAACATATTAATATAGTGGGCTGCTGAGGCCATTGATTGAGCCTCGCGTTGGTCGGACACTCATAAAATGGTTTTCAGCCATTGAATACGGTGACATGTGTACATTTAAAACTTCACGTATTTACATACGTCAGGTGCGTCATGTACACCCAGCGTGTATCATGCATTACACAATACATACGTGTATATGCAGTGGGCCGCTCAGTGCGGACTGAAGGTGTAAGGCACCTCCTAATCTTTCCGGTAGTGTAACAAGGGAGGCAGGTAACCAGGAAATTGTTTCGCCAGTCGATCCGGCTCGAGAAGCTTTCGCTGTGTGCTGAAAAGATCTTGAAGGAATTGAGCCGCTCGGCACGAGGCTCCAAAAACTAAATTTAGGGGGAGCAATAAATATAAGATCGTTGAGATCAATTTTAAAAGAAAGAGTCTCTACGGATTAAAAGGGAAGTAGTTGGGAAATTATAGATAGTTTCGAGTACATCTTAAGCAATCAAAATGAGAACAAATTAAATGCTTCTAAATGGGCAAAAATTAGTAGCATTGGCAATTGCTTCCAGAGATAACTGGACTTCATTTCGATGGTTTAATGGCTCCTACATATAATATGAAGCAAATTGAAGGGGTCCCGCATCTTAACTGGGTCCTTCGTCGCCCTCTTCACGAACGTTTCTAGCATTAGTTCAGCATTTATTAATAAACCGACCCTTGTGGGCTTTCTCTAGCCTTCAAGGTTACCCCAACTTTTACCAAAACGACCTGGGGTATCTAAAATAACTCAATCCAGTTCTTTACTATAAATTATTACATTAAAAGATTCGTAAATAGAAGGCAAGAACCCCAAACTAGACAATCGTGGAAAAAGCAATGCGTAGAGACAATACACGGTAGTTTCGTAGACTCTGAGTGGGTTTTAAAATCTCCATTGGGCTGGGGGGATCTTAGGATGATCTGAGGTATCCAAATAGAGGCGCCTAGTTTACTACTTTTGGCAAGATTGCTTAGAAACGACAGGGAGGCCTTGTAGTTATTACTCCCCCTAAATATAGTTTTCGGAGCCCCATGCCGAACGGCTCAATTCCTTCAAGATCTTTTCAGCACACAGAGAAAGCTTCTCGAGCCCGACCGACTGGCGAAACAATTTCCTGGATACCTGCCTCCCTTGGTACACTACCGGAAAGATTAGGAGGTGCCTTACACCTTCTGTCTACACTATAAATTAGCGTATATATGCTTCTCTGTTTCACATGAAGCCTGCTTTATCATTTGTTCATTTGGGCAATGGCAGATAGTACGGTTCGTGTTGGTCTCCCACTGGCCTCAGATGCCTCTAATCTGGCCTTGTTGCGTTCTGCTTCTTTGGTCTCCTTGGCAACTTCCTCTGACCACTGCCTCAGCGCAGAATATCTACCTAAATTGGCAACAATGTTATTCCCCATCCAATCCACGCATTTTCTTTCGAGATGAGTGGGGATTATCCGATGGTTGTTGCAAATCCCCTACCCCGTCCTCCCTCTCTGAATCGGATGGAAGAGCCCTGGTGAAAAGCGAATTTAGATTGGGGTACTTATTTAGAAAACATTACGCGTACATTACATCTGCTTTTCCGGTAGAGAGGTGGACAAATGTGTCTGAGCCACCCCATCCTGACGCTTTGTATCTTGCAGCGCAGTTACCATAAAGGTTCTTGAATGCACCAAATTTACTCCTCAGAAAGCCAGATTCCCGTTCATGTGGCCTCTGTTTTGGGTCTCAGGAAGATATGTCGCCTCCAGTCACAGTACTTGCAACTGCAAATGCACTGACAGCCGTGACAACCGTTAGCATGATATCTACGTCATTATGCCGAAATTTCGTCTAAAATGGGTTGTAGTACTGGCCCACACGGACGAATTAGCGGCACGGTACCATTCCACTAATTTAATATAATACATTATACTGTACATTCGTACCTTCTACGAAACATTTCAATATGGTTAAATTTAAACTTACCTCACCGCAGTAATGTTTTATTTGGGGGCCATTAATAAAGGCCGTGTTTAACGGCGTGGTAAGGTAAATTTCGCAGTAATTTGCGGAGGTTAAATATTTCGAGGGAAGGTATTGGCTGAAATGCATTAGGCTTTTCTAAAATACCGACCGTGTGTGTCTGAAATTTCGATCCATGAGAGGCAATATTTTAAGACTAGAAACTTTGCCTTGTGGAAACTGCCCTGATGCACGGAAGGAAATTGGAATGTTTTAATTATCACGACGAAATGTCGCCTTAAGATATTTCGTTGAAGATATGAGTAATCGAGTGGCCTCTGGGGCCACACCGTCCTGAAATGGTAGTGAAAGAAATTGGACTGATGAATTGAATTACAGTGGAGTGCAGCGGGATTACTCCGGGAACGTAAAGCATGGGTGGTGGTGGTATCTCCACCCCTGGGGGAGGTGCAAGTGGTTACCATGGATTTCATCCAATGAACATGCTTTCCAAAGTGGGTATCGGAGTTGCCGGCCGTACATTTTTTATGCTGCAGAGCAGACACGTAGAGTGTAATGGGACTTCAATGGCAGGCACAAACAATGGGACAAAATATTAAAAACAAGTTGGAGGTACATAAATACTTGGGGCCCATACGAATAACTGTAAAATCAACGCACCGTGGTCACCCACATTCTTTCCCGCACACTGAGCCAATGGCTGATTGAGCATCATAGATATTTTGACAACCAAACAGACATCGGTAAGAAACGTGAAGATAGATGATAGGTATTGGTCAGGAGTGAGCGATCAGCTCCCCGTTTCTGCGCAACTAATGGAAACTAAAAAGCGGGATCAGCAACAGTCCCCAAAGCCCATACCACATCCTATGCTTACACTCCCTGATGTACTCTGGAGAGCAAGTGCTCTTCATAAATCGGAACTGCCCCTGATTGAGGACGGAATAGCCGCTTGCACATCAGGACAAGATGTAGACGGTGTAGTTGAACAGCTATCCAAAACGCTGATCAAGCCCTGGGCAGATGCACCTCAATCTAAAGATTGCCTAATAATCCGTTCTGGCCCACAGTGCGACACAAACTAGCTTCTAGCCGATCTGAAGCGTATAGGAAGTTGCGGAGGCTGGAATGGGCAGGAACCTGGAGCACCTACAGAGACCTCTATCAGTGGATCGAAAGAGGCTTGCGCGAACTCCGACAAAGACGTAAGAAGCTAGAGCTGGGGGAACTCCTGAAGCTGAACACACTGGAGGCGACCACGCACTTCGCCAGAATGGCACGAACGAGGAAACAAAAGGCAACCAAGAGCATCCAAGATGGCCCCTCTTTCGACAATGACGACTTTATGGCCCACGTAACAAAAGCCAAAGGAAATTTGTTCATTCCAGAACTACTAAAATTTGAAGTGCTCCACACATTTAGAGAATAAATAGCAACAGCTATCCAGATAGCACCAAACGGAAAATTGTTGGTACTGATGGGGTTTTCGCAGAAGCAATGAAACAGGAGCCGGAAATGTTTGCGAAACTATTATACCCATTGTGGGGGAAAGATGGTGCTCTAAAACACATGTCCAAGCTATGGATGATTGCACTCATGGTCCCAGTAAATAAAAAAGGAGCAACAGATGATCACCAAAACTAAATGCCAATAAGCATAATATTTCAAATGCGGAAAATTTTAGACTAAGAGATCAATATGAACCTCAGGCGGCTATTCCAATTCCATCCCGCACACCTGTGATTTTGAAAAGGTGTCAACATCAAAACAGCGATCAAGCGAAGCACCCACTTAATGGAAACAGGGCTCAATCATACAGCGATAGCGGATGTCAAAAACCCCTAAGACACGGTCTCACGGGTGAGGCTAATGAATACATTAATGGACTTCCTAACAAATAACATAGCACGAATGGTTATGAATCAATTACAGAAAATGAGAGTAATAATGACCATAGAATCCAGGGGTCACTCAACGATA
>JAUBNZ010001420.1:0-11603 GCA_032355485.1 Bonnemaisonia californica | reverse complement strand
GGATGCCATTGAGCACCATCGTTTACAGCTTGATCTCATCGAACATCTCTGGACGCGCCGTGGATTATCCTATAATGTATATGAGAAGTTGATGTCTACCTGAATGTTTTTAAGTTGCCTGCACTGGAAACACACTTAGTTCGAAACAAAAAGAGGGGTATTGAAAGTAAACAAGATTGACTGTGGGTTAGTGGTCCTGCTCCGAGCTTTAATCGTTCCCCCCATATCCAGATATCCTTTGCTATAACTGTCCGCGGAGCCCTTCTGTTGGGAGAGTTTCAAATTCATCCCCGCAAGCTTCGTCTTACGATATATGTGCATTAATTCTCTGCGATCCTGTAAATATTCTTCAGTCTCACTAGCGACGGAGGTACTGCAGGCGAGAAGCATGTTCGTGTCTGCAAGCAATGCCGTACGGACCTTAGCATCTACAGCCTTGCTCTCCAAATATGAAGCCATTCTTTTTTCGATCGCAGTGCCCTGTTGCTGCTGCAGGTCACGGGCTCTTTCTTCCTTCTATGATTTTCGACCAACAGGTGCTGCGGAGTCTCTGCAGCGCTTTCGTCCACGGCTACTTGACCCTCCCTTTTCACTCAGTTCAGGATCCGCTTTGTTTGCGATACTACTCGTGCTCCTCTCACCTATTTTGTCAGCCCCATGTCCATCGGAGATTGCCCCACTACCGTCCACTATGATGTCAAAACCGTCCTCCTCCTTTGCAAGATCTTGAACTTTCTTGACACTTGATACTTCGACGTTTGAAACACCAGGTTCCGGCAAGCCGTTGTGAGAACTGCGGACGGCAGTGATTTGGGCACCTGCCGTACCATCGACAGAAAACTTCGGATTATCCTGCAGAACGACAGAACAGTCATACATCGTCCAACGCTCACGCGGGAGGTCGTGCATGTACTTTTAGTCCATCTTATCCGTATACCCGAGATGAATAGCACAGACCATGGCGTGTATCTTGATTTAATCAAAGCCGCCCGCTGGCTTCGATGCGTAGACACGACGTAGGGAAACGTCAAACTTCTGAACCTCCTTGGCGACTTCACCGAACTCATTCTTGATCATCTTCGTATCGTATGCGCACTTTTCATCCTTGGAGAGACCAAGCCGTACCATGTAGCGCCCATGAGAGTCTTCGTTGCGGGGAATGAGTTTGATGAAATTCTTGGCCGTCGTACGCCAGAACGTGAAACCGTTCCGGTCGATACCCTCGATCGGGTCGTTCGTGGCGTACAGTCACGCCTCGCACAGATGTGTAGTCTCCTGTTAAGTCCATAAACGCCCTCGGCCCATTGCGTAAAATATATGCATCGTCGGGAGCTGTATGGCATCGGCGTGGGTGGGTTGGAGGCTGCTGGCGGACTCGTTTTGCCGTCTGGTGTTGCTGTGCATCATTTGCGAATTCCTTACGGGCACGACTCTCACGTTGCATTCTATCGGTTGATTATATCGAACGGATAGGACGTTTCGGGGATCTATTGGCTCTTCGATAGATGCCAAAATTGATTTATCCAATTCTCAATAAGGATGGAATTGCGCGGTGCGGTTGCAAAATTTGCGAAGGGCTCTATTGATTAGGATAGATCTGCGCGGTGCGGATGCTCTAAACCAGACACGCGAAAGTGTAAAGAGGGACGCCCCTACTGGCAGGATTCAACACTTGGCCACTCATCCGTTTCATTGGTAGCATCGCATCGGCAAGGGCTGCTTGTGGGGGCTAGAAAACGGGGCTTCATTTGGGCAGTGTACGCGCGCCCCATGGAAATCAATTTTGTGAGTAGTTCAGAATATTTACTCTTTGGATTTTCTGCATTTTTTCTTCCTTGTTTGATTGGTTGAATATGCGATCATCGAATTTTATTTTTCGGTTAATTTTGAAATTCTTGAACTGTACCCGTGGGCAGGGGAGCCGGGTGCAGGTAAGCTCCCACCTTACTCTGAGGGGTTGGTGCCAGAGCTTGGGCTTCGTCGAGGGAGACATTGGGAAGAGACACCCCACTGGGGTAGTGACCAGGGGGTTGGATTTTTCAGCAGATGTGAGAGTGTCTAAGTTTCGCCAATTCGCTCTAGTACTCTCTACAATCCTCTTGTCTATTAGGTATTACCTAGGACGACCGACTGGGTCAAGGGTTTGAGTTCCGCTACGAGTTAGATCTGTTATATTCAGGCAAAGGGCTTCAGACTTTTTCCAAGTACCATTGGAATTGAAGAAGGGTAGCTGAGAAAGAGGCCTCGTCAAGCTACGATCCAGCAAGAGACCAGACAGGACCATTGATTTTTGTATTAAACTTCTGGGGAGTCTCGTAAGGATCAAAGCGCCTGCTTCTTGGCGCCGGAGTAGTTAGAAGCTGAAATTCTTCTCCGCTCGAACGAAGTCAGAGGGCTGAGGGTCCCACCTTAAGTTAAAGGTTCAAATTGTCAAGAAGAAGTATAAGGAGAGGGATATGTGTGACAAACCTGGGATGTTTGAGGGAGCTAGGGAATCTCTTGCCGTAAACGTCTGATTATATCAGATATGGCGGTTCCTAGATCTATTGAAGGAGGATGGACCTGATAAGCCTCTGTCAGAACAGAGAATCGTAAATTCGCTTCCAAATTCTTAACAGGCAAGCAAACAGTTTGTGTTTCACGAAGGTACAGAATGATGATGTACCAACCACTTGGGCTGAATTTCAGACTTACGTACGCAATGAGTTTGTTCTTCAAGATGGCCTACGAAGGTGTAAGGAAAAGCTGATGAAGGTCTCTCGGAGGAACTCCATCCAGAACTACCTCGTTTATTTCAGAAACACAATAATTTTGATTCCTGTAGTGACAGAGTATGAAAAGATTGGCAGATTATGTGTTTTTTGAAATCGCAAATTAGACTGGAAGTTCTCAAGAGTAGCGTTCAGACCTTTACTGAGGTCACTAAGATTGCTTTGAATGTGGATGGTGCCTTGTTTGAGTCAGGAATGTTTTCAAATGGGGGCGTGGGCTACCACGTGCGAGAGATGGAGGACCACAGCGGATAGAAATCGGTATCGTCGAACGAGAAACTCGTCCTAGGCAGCAGCAGCGTGATGTTGAGCTGAATAGTAATGCTTGCTTCAGATGTCGTAAGCCTGGTTTTCGCCCTTGGAAAAGTCGTAAGAGTGGAAGAGCAAGTAAGAGGAAATCTGTGGGCTCAAACCAGGTTGATGTGGACCATACTAGAGCCAGAGAACCTCGGAAATAGGAAAAATAGAGGGTAGGCCGAAGAAAAACTGCGTCCAGGACGGACCTGAAAAGCGTGCTATGGATTTTCCTGGCTGCAGATGTTAAGCAGTTGCGGGACGAACTTCGCTGTTTCAGACTGCATTTGAAGAAGGTCTCACGTAAAGCAGCAGAAAGGAATACCACTTTCAAGATTCGTGATGATTTTATTGGTGAATGTGTTCCCGTAGAAAGCCTCCTCATACTCCGAGGTGAACTTAATGGTTAAGGACTTTAGAGTACTGAAGGACGATGGTGCAGTACGAATGCTAAATTGCATCTTCGTATCCGACCGTCATTTACTGACCCCTTCCACTTACGCACTCAAAATTCCAAACTTTGAGTGGTTGCATTCCATTTTACTCCAATGGGTGGAACGACCGTCAAGTCCCTACACGGGGAACATGCTGACACAGTACGCACCCGTTCGCGTCATATGGCACCTGATCAGGAGCGCACCATAGAGTTTTACGGACCAATAACACACCACCTTCCGGGGTATGAGAACTGAGGACAAGGCACCCAATCAGGGACCGCCAAGTATCTCCGCCCCTTCCACCGCCAGGAAGTACTCAAGACAGCTTTCTCCAATCCTGACAGTGCCAGAACCGGAGTACGAATAGGCGGCGTACGGCGAGGGCGAAGAGATCCGTTAATGTTATTTATAATTAATTAGATCACGTACGACTACGAATAAGTAAATAATGGAACTCTGAATAGCAGACTGGACCCTGAGAGGAGGGGACCGACGGGTACCCTCAACTCTCCTATTTCTCAAAACACAAGAGTTCCTTGTACGCCCTCTAAGTTGAGGTAGCAATTAGCTCAGAGCTTCGCGTTCTACCAATCTAGGTACCAAAACGCACGTTGTTACCTATCTGGCTCTATACTGCCCGAGCGGTGCGAAACCCTCTAAACTGAAGTATCCTTCAACGTTTCCGTTAATAATACACCGAAGGTGATACCTCCAGCCCTCCAAACCCTCCGGGCTGGACGGACCATTCCTTCACAACTCTAGGTCCCCAGCTACCCCTCTTCGGAGAGACAGTACCAGAGCCTTCTTTGCGTTAGCTCTCAGCATAGGAACACGCCTAACCAGATTAGCTACGCAGCTGAAAGTCATGTCACTACCTCTTGATCTCCCAAAAACCCATTGATGTGGCGTGAGCGTCCTATCATCCCTCTATGGTTTACCCTCCTTTCCTCGGAGAGGAGTCTGCAGACATTCGACTACCCTAAGTCTACTTGCCTGATTCGACAAGTGGACTATCCCTTGCTGCTGTAGCTCATCTCACCGCAATGACTGCGAGATCCCGCCCAACGCAGGGCGTGGGATCTCTGGTCTCCCAAAACACCGAGTTTTCATCCGTGTCTTGACACTCCATCTGGAGGAGTATTTCTACCAACCCGTAGGTCTACCGGAAGACTAGAGACACCTGTAGCCTCACTTGGCCTACAGAAATTGGGTAACACTATACAATTGCTGTAACACGAATGTGTTATATCGTGAATTCTTCAAGAACAACCGGAATTTGTTTAAAGTAAGGAAGAAAGTGATTGAATTTCGGCACCCTGAGCGTGAGTCAGTGGAAAATTCATCCGAAATTATCTTACGGGGGACTACTCGTATCGGATCCAATTTTCACACGTCAGACTGGATAGCGGTAAGTTGAGGATACGATGCAGTCCTAGGAATGCCGTGGATTGCTTCCAAACAATCAGAAAATCATCTCTTCAGAACCGGTTGTATCGTTAAATCAAGATAAGCTTCCGCTGGAATTCGCAGTGGTGAGGAGCAATAAGATTGAAGTCATGAACCATGAAGTAAGTAAATGCAGAAGTATTCTGAAAAAGAATGGTTCAAAGGAAGAATTCCATGTGTTTCAACTGTTCGAAGTGAATAATAAGACAGTTGAACATAATAAGAAGCTTCTTTATGGCAATAATCACCGTTTGGGGAAGGTTTTATGCAAGTATGGAGTGGTATGCAGGGATGATTTTCCTAACGGATTTCCACAGGAAAGATCAGTGGATGACGAGATCGAGGTTGAGTAGAACGACAAAATACTACATCGTTCGCTCTTTCAAATGTTGCCTACGGAATTGCGAGCTGTAAAGAGTTATGTAGTTGACAGGCTGAGAAAAGGGAAGATTAGACCAAGTAAGTATCCGTATGGTGCTCCTTTGTTCTTCGATAAGGATAAGAAAAAGCCGCTTGTAGTAACCCACTCGGGGGTACTACGGACAATTGGGCGACCATTCCCAGGGAAGAGTCCCCAATCCCGTCCACGCTCCCAGATGGTTTCGAAATAAGGCGTGTGGAAGGAGTAACCGATGACTTGGCCGTTGTTATTCCCTCGCCCAACGGGCGAGGGAACCGTTTGGCACCGATTTATTAAATTCACACTGTTATCAACCCCGGATTGGGAGTGATAGGGTGGATGGTGGTTCGAAATTATAATTATGTATGAGGGGATACGAGAATGGCGCTAAATCGATAAGTAACCGAAAGGATTTCCAACTGTAATATCCCACCCCTCCTTGTAAAGGGATCGGTGTACTGGGTGCCACCACTACTGTAAGCCCTTTCAACAATCGACATGGGTTAATGGGCAGAGGAAATTATCATAACAACCCCACTGCGGGTGTCTCCTGGTGGTTTAATGTTATTGGCCGAGGGTAAGGGGCTACCATCCACCACCCCCGATGGGATGTGCTGAGTAATCTACTACTATCCTACCCAGTATTAGGTAGGATAAGTGACCAATCAATGGTCTTGAAATATTACCGCAACCGCCACCCGACACGGGTGGCCGAGAATCCTGTGCTAATCAATAACAGTCTGCAGGCTCCAAGGTAGCTCACTGAATGGCTAATGAGTCATACTGTTACATTTTATTATAATAAGTAATTTATGGGGATTAATTATCTACGGCACGTATAAATATCACTCCGCATATCGGAGTGGCCCAAAGAATAAACGGGTACGCGAGTCCCCACTTGCATCTACGTTTTTGTGCAACAGCAACTTCCTCGCCTTCAGCTGCGTTCTCACTGACACCAGGAGGAACAGAATAGGTTAGGTCGCCCGGTTTGCTCCCCGGGGCTAGCGTGTCATCCCTCCAGACTCATCTCCTCGTCGTCCCCACCCTTGGGACGACGCTATCATCAAGGTACCCCTTCCCCAGGACAACCTGTCCTTCAAAAAGGCCACCAAAACTCGGTTCCTTCCCGGTCTTGCGACACTGGAAGGAACATTGTCTGCGCCTCAAGCAGTGCGTCGTCCCCTATTGGGACGAACAAGCTAGGTTAGCCACGTCAGTTCGACTACCGGGTGACCCTACCCCCATATTTTCGGCCTTAACCGTCCCGTTTCCGGGAAAGCCTGTCCCAAGAAAGCTCCGTCTTCCCGGCTTGTCCACGGTCTTACGACCTGTGGAGAAACTTGGATTCGGCCTCTACTTGCGCTCTACTCTACCCCTAACACGGGAAGAAGCAATTCTGGTTAGCCAAAACCAGCTTGACAGTCCAAGTGGTTGACCCTTATCTTCCCTTCTGATCGCCCTCTTGGACTTCCCTTAGTGCGGGACTTCTGTAATCATACCGGTCACCCCCTCCCCAGTTCTTGGAGGGTGCGGAACGTCATTACCATCAACCGTCCACCTGTGCGTCCACCAGGTTGAGGTACCTTTCTCTGGCGTGACCCAGTGAACCACCCAGTCACGAATATCCTTAAGCATAATATAAGGATATTCTAGTATCCCAAAAATATTCTTAGGAAACTCTCATCCTCAACTCCCCGGAGAAGTCGCTCTACCACCCTCTCCCAGGGCTGCTACCGAGAGGTAACTAGGACAAGTAGAAGAAACCTCAGTTCACCGGAGGTTGTGCAATACTACATTGGTCTCCCGACCTAGAAATGTATTCCTTTGGAAGAAGATCCGAGGCCCAGATGGCGCCTGGGAAAGGCTGCAGGTGCGGCAACTGAGTAGTTGGCGTACCTGTCTGCTAGAGAGGACCTCGAAGATCTCCTCGACGTCCGTATTGATAAGCTTCATGCAGATCTCGTCATGTCTCTCTCTCCGGAGATTGACGATTGCATGAAGACCTTTACTATGGGTCATGGACTCACATCCATGCGTGAGGTAAAAGAATTTATCGTCGAACTCCCAGAGGAGATCGAGGATACTTTTAAAGCGAAGTTTACCACCGTCCGTGAGGAGGTGGTGACTGAAGCGCAGACCAAATTCCAGCGGGAAGCCTGGGAAGAGCTTAGCGGAGGGATAAGGCCTACACTTGTTGACCTCAACAAATTTATAAATTCCCTATGGTCTCAGGTTTCCGACTTTAATGAGCGTGTGGGTACGCTAGCCGACAAACAGGATGCACAAGCAAGTCAGCCCCCACCTGGTGGTCCACAAGTGTTCCAGGTAGAGATTTCTGTATGGCAACTGTCCCAGCAACTAAATGCCTTAGCTGGGAAAATGTCAGGGACGCAAAAATTCCAACGAATGGGAGGCCGCCCTTCCCTTATCGGGAATTCCGCCAATGTTACGAGTGCTGAGAACTATCCTCTCCCCTAGTAGGGGGAGGATATCGGTAGGGAAGTTCCAAGCCTGGTTCCATTAACACCAAGGGAACCTGCCTTTGATAAGGTACTTTCCTATAGGACCTATCGACTCCAGGATACAAGGGATATCCTGGAGTATGAGGAACTCAAAGGAGTGGGGAATTCTCAGCAAAGATCAGGTCTTACAACCCTTCCTTCGAGGACTTCGAAAGAAGGGATGCGATAGGCATCATTCGCTTCCTTTTTGAGTTCAAGGATGCAACGAGCTCCATGGGCGTGAGCGAAGCTGCAGCAGTCAAGCTTCTCCCCTGGTTTCTACACAGAGAAGCTAAAGCCTACATTACATCACCGAAACAGAAAGGGAAGCTTCTAGGCTGTCAAAGCCGAGAGCTAGGCTAGCACCACGCAGAACATTCCCTAATCATCCGTTATGCATCGGATGATGAATTGTCGAAGGCATACAATGAGGTGACAAGGATCTCTCAATGATAAAGGGAAGAATAGTCAGAATGTATTGACCGTAATCAGAACGCTGTTCTCTGTTGCGCCCATGTCTTCACGGAGAGGGACTTGGTGAATTATTTCCTGAAAGGTCTCCAACCGGGGTTTGGATCCATTGTTGAAGATAACCTGTCCAGGTCCAACGAACAAGACCTTTTGGCTGTTCGTCGCATAGCTCAGACCCACGGCGAGACCTTCGGTGTTGCAAGGCCGGAGAAAAAGAATCCTCTTTCCTCGACCCAGGAGGGTGAGAGGAAGAAGAAGACTTTAATTCTCTCCCAGAAAGGGAGAGATCCGGGAGGTTGGTCGGATAAATCTTCGGAGGTGGTGATGGGAGATCCCCACTATGAGCCGACAAACAGGATCCTCTTCATGGGAGGGGGTCCTGGTCAGATGCAAGGACCACCCAGCCCCGGCAGGACATCCAGCATCGCGGAGACAGTGGACATATCGTCTTCGACTCCCGTCCCACCTCTAACTCCTCAGCAGGAGGAGCTGGCCAGGACAATGCTACCCATACGTCCAGTTTCATGGACGCCTTTGGGGTACAGGAAGCCAGTAAATCTCCTCTACAGTTGCCGGAACTTACCGCTGACGGTAAGTGCTTTTTTCATACATGAATTAAATGTATCAAGAGCAGCCGGAATACGTCTTCCTCTGTCAACAACGACGGAGGGAAATCAGTAGGACTAGTCTATTTAACGGTGCACCTTGACAATTAATGCCTACCATTAACCATTCCATACTCCGAGGACTGGAGGGGTTACAGAAAAAGCGGGTAGTGGCATTCTTGGGAGAACCTCCCTAGCTCTCACCAGAGTTAGAGCAAGACATCCACAATTCCGAGAGAGACTAAGAGGGTCAAATTAAGGGAGGATTGGACGAATTTTCCACCTCTTCTTATTCGTCGGAAAACTCGCAAGGGGGAGGAAAGAGGTGCCAACCTCCCAATTAAATGAGGAAGGATTGGGCGCTCCATTCAACATGGAGAGCCCCTTTCGTGGACTCGAAGAAGATGGAAAGGGACTATGCAAAGCAGTTCCGCTGGACTGTACCCTCCCGTCTATTGCACCAAGACTTCTCTTACTGGAACCAGGGAGAGCCATACTTCGGCAGGTTGTGTGTCTCCTCAAGGAGACACATTATACCGTTCTAAGATCCCTCCCCCTAAATTCGGGGATCCTAAATCCAAAAAGGATATTCATTGACACTGGGCGCAGACATGCGGTTATCCGAAAGATCGAATAAACGCCAGGTTGGCGGAAGTTCCAAATAGCAATACAAGATCCTCCAGGTTTCGCGGACGCAAATAAGAATCCCCTCTTCATCACAGAGATGGTTACGTTAAAGTTTAGCTTGGGAAATAAAACTCGGCTCCGCTAACGGGAGCGCTTTGAAGGAGTCTTCGGCGGTGTCAAAGATGAAGGAGCTGTCCATCCCCAGGTAATCCCCATCCCTTTCATCCTGCAGGAATAGTTGATCACGAGGGATGTCGCCCGGGATTGAAAACCTCCGCGGACAATGATGAACTTGGATCATGCGAGACCAGCAACGCCTCCCCTTGGGGAATGACTCTCTGTGGAGATCCACAATTTGCCGCAGCACGAGGCGATGAGTCGCGGGGTCCTCGGACTTGTATCCATGAAGAGAAGACCGAACATACGACCGCAGGTGCATCCCTGCAGTAACGGATCTACGCCAATGAGGCGCGGGGCTTCCAGGTTGAGAACACCATCATATTCCTCACTACACCCCGCGGGGAGATCGAGCGATGGCATGAGTAGGCTCACTAGTGGAGCGTGAGTGGGCGAACTCCGCAGAGGCCCGTCGCTAGATCTGTTAAGAGACTGACCAGCAGTCGCCTCTAGGTCAGAAGGCGACAACGGCCGCCTGGGAGCGAGCGCGGATGAACCCAAGAGTTGAGTCCCGGCCGAAGCCATGCTAGTGGAATGACGACTAGGGTCTAACTCCACACCAAGAGTGGCATCCGACTGACCCAAGGGATGCGGGCACTCTCCACAAGAGGAGGAAATTGGGTTTACATCGTCCCGCGGGACTACATGAGGCTGTGGTGGACGTATGGCAGAGGGGCCACCACCGTCAGGTAGGCCCCGAGGAACTGAAGGGTTCGGCACCAAGGTGGCCGCATCTCAATGAGAGGAAGTATCCAGTACGATAGGACTGGACCGTAGAACAGGAGGGCCGGCATCTCTGGCTGGGTTGGTTGTTTCAGAGTCCTGTGGGCTTGAATCTCCACCGCGCCGGGCATCATGAGCAGTTGAGGCCGTGGTCTGCGTAGTGTTGAGAAGACTACGGGTGTGCGCGGATGGAGGGTCGCCAATTTCCGATATCGCTGTTACCCGCGGGTGAGGAAGGGATACCCGGACCGGGCGAGCAATAGTGAGAAGAGAAAACACCAACGGAGGTTTTTTAACGGTTGATCTCAAGAGATGATGAGCGAATTGCCTTTATAGGCCTTACTAACCTCAATGGTTGATGAAGGGGAGCGGGGTGCTGCACCCTGAGAAGGGGGCCCTGCTGTACGATGGCAAATCGTTACTAAACATGTTACCGCCTCATTGGCGGACCACCTCGAGTTGCTGTCTAAATTCCAACCTCCAAGGGTTGCGTTTCATCACGAGAGATGAGGAACAGTTTCCACGCTCCAGCACGTGGCCAACCTCGCACTTCAGTGCGGTACACTGCCCGCTTTACACTGTCCGCCCTTTTATAGTGTCTCTCCCATGACCCTGACACCCGCGGGTGTCTGTCTATCGTAAGTGTCTCCTGCACCCACAGGTGTAAGCACGAATTTCTCCCTTCGGAGGCTGACAGTAGCTACTCGGCCTAGAAATTGTAGCTATACAGTGCTCAGTGCAAGGACGTTTACTGATAGTTATAAATTCGTCGGCTATGAAAAGCTACGACTAAGTAAATAGTGAACTCTGACTAGCAAAGTGATCCCTGAGAAAGGTACCCACGAGGACCCTCTTCTCTTTTTCCGTCGAAACAAGCGTTCAACCTTGCAAAACTTCAGGTTGAGGAAGCACTCCACGCATCGATCCTCGTTCTCCCCGTCAAGGGACGAAACGGACGTTGTTAGCAGACCGGGCTCTACATTGCTCGTACGGTCATAACCGGCCTTCAGACCCTCTACAGTGAGGTTTTCCTTGGCCTCGGCTACTAAGCGTCCCTAAGGAGCTCCCTCCGAGCCTCTACGCTCGCGGGATAGACAGCAAAACTTGACCCGTCAGGTCCACGACGGTCCTAGATTGGGACCACAGCG
>JAUBNZ010001419.1:0-11606 GCA_032355485.1 Bonnemaisonia californica | reverse complement strand
CCACCGGTAGGCCTCATCTCTCCGTGAGGAAGATAGGATTTCCCGCACCTTGGTGCCCTACCGCGCTACTGGAGAGGTTAGGGACACAGTGTCCGGAGCCCCCAGATCCAGCGCTCTGTAGATACTACATTAAGTTCAGAACAGGTCCTGAAACTTCTTAAGCCATTGCATGGACTTCCAGACAGCGGAGACTATTGGGGGAAAACAATGCCAGATCATCTTTTAGAAAACCGTGGAAAGTTAAAAAACAAAACGGATGGTACTTTCTTCTTCAAAATATCCAAGGACAGGATTTCAGGACTTTGCGCCTCAAACATCGACGATGCACTCCAAGCGGGAGACGGGTCTTTCTCCAAGCTATCCGAAAGGACAGAAAAAGTTTCAATGCAGAAAACGTGAATGGGAAAATGTCCAATTCGCCAGTGTCGAGATCGAAACCAAGGAAGGAAAATTTTAAGAAAATCAAAAGCTTTACGTTAGAAAGCTGGAAAAGCTGGAAAAGTTGCTTCAATCTAAGAATTCCAATCTCTGAGGGCACAAGTAGCATTTTTACAAAAACAAGGCCAGATAGTTCTTGCTGTAGCACAATCAGCTCAGTTTAGTAACAAGATTTTTGAATTTGATCCATCCAAGTACATCTAAACGCTTAATGCCGTTATAACCCACTTGATGAAAAGATGTATCCTTCCTCTTCGATTTCCTCGAATAGATGCAGATTCTATAAGACTACATGTGTAATCTGACTCTTCATTCGGAAACAACTTTGATGGCTCATCCGAACTAGGATACTCATATTCCTATCAGATAAGGACAACATATTTCAACCACTATACTGTTCCTCACATAAGTCCAAGAGAGTTAACCGATCTGTCTTAAGGAACGAGACCATGACATTAGCAGATGCATTCGACATGGCCTTCACATTGAAGCATGATTCAGAGAAGATTCTGGGAATGAAACAACCAATCATCATGCTTACCGACAGTCTTTCACTATTCGACGTAATCACAAAAGCATCAACTACGCCGAAAAACGTCCATTGGTCGATCTCGAAACTGTCAAGAGTGCATACTATTCCCGAGATTTAGAGAATATAGCATTCATCCGAACTCAGTACAATCCTGCTGATTCATTGACTAAGCTATCTCATTGTCCAATCATGCAGACAATTTTAGAGACTTCAGCTATATCTCACCCCATCGAACAATGGGTATTTAGATCTTAATCTTACATTTGATATTTGTCAAGCAAAAAACGTTTTGGGAGTGTTAGAATCTACGACGATAACAAAGGCCCATATTCGCAGTGAAAAATTATCCCGTAAAGCAGTTATGTTCTATTTCTAGTATAGCCTGAAATCGATACCAAAATTAGGTACTTTACCTCCAGACCTTTATACTATTCACTGATAGATTGACTAGAAACGGCTTGGCGCACAATTACCGGCATAGTACGGGCTGAAGGTGCTGACTACTGCTACCATCCGACCTATTCTGTCCCAACATTGTATCAATTGAAGGAACAGAAGATATTTTGGCTAGAATAGCTAGATAGGACTAACTAATGAAGGACTATTGTCTACCCAAATGGCCATTACGGTGAGGCTTCGGCTAGTTTATAGTACATAGTTTGTTTATGGTGTGATTAGGCTATTTTGACGCACCTAGCTAAGTTGTATAAGAAATAACAAGTCGGCGGGATAGCTGCCGACCTTCTATATAGCAACAAGAACAGAAAAGACAACTAAACCTCAAGTACCGCACAACTAACTCCTTGCTTGTTTGCGCCCAATTTTCCCTCCACCGGCATATAGGTAGGAAATCCGGTAATCATACCCGCCTTTTTGGTAACTAAATTCACCTCTCAGAAAGAGGTATCATAACCAACCAATCAAAATCTCGGAAATACCGACACTATTAGACACCGGGGTACTGTTGTAGTAGAGCTGTTTCATTCTTTGAAGCATGCTCCTTATTAAAGCTTTAGAGCCTTTACAGTCCCCTACAGTGTATATAGTGCGCACAATAAGTATAAAACACCCCGTATTTTTCCATAACGGCTATGAGCAAACCTTTTATCCCAGATCTTTTTGCATCTACCACATCCATTACAGTGTCTGGCAATATGTGCCAAACGGTTTTGCTCAAAATCCTTGCCGTACCGCGGCAATCCTAGAAACTCCATATTTCAGGAGTGTACTATATATAAAGCACCTAGGTGCTTTATACTTATTACGCTGTGAAAACTTCAGTTTACGAGCATTTTAATAAGAACCTAACGGAATTTAATACTTCTTCGGTCCACCTATCATCCTAATAACCTCACCAACATGTCTGGGAATAGAGTTGATCTGCTCCTCAAGCAGTTTTGGCTCCAAATCGAACCATGTTTCCATGACACACTCTTCCAGCTCTTCGACAGAGGAATTGTCTGTAACCTTGATAAACGAGTCTCACCAGGACATCCCAGAGGTTCTCATTTGAATTGAGGTCCGGGCTTTTCGCCGGCCAGTCCAAAACAGTAATGCTATTCCCACTTAAGCATCCCTTCGTCTGACGCGAGCGAAGAACAGATGCACCATCCTGTTGAAAAATCCATTCTCCTGTATGATGGTCTACCCCTAAGGCACTAGATAGTCCCATAGCGTTTCAATATATTTATTAGAGTTCACATTTCCAGATAAAACAGCCAAATGCGTCTTTCCTTGCGACGAGAAGCCTCCCCAAACCATAATTGAACCCCCTCCGTTTTGCCTCCTTGAAAAATACTTCCGCTCCTTCCTCAATTCATGCCAATAGTAACGGAAACCGTCAGGCCCGTCTGAATTAAACTTCTTTTCGTCGCTAAACACAACCGTTCTCCATCTATCGACATTCCATCCAACCCTCTGCATGCACCAGCCCAGCCGTTTTTCTTATGATCTGCCGTCATCATAGGCACGCATATCATGGGCTTCCAGGAAAAAGTGGGCTGTGCTCTAAGTATTTGCTGAACTCTCGAAGTCAATACAGGGAGGTTTAGGTTCTGGCGTAGCTCTTTTTTACTCATTTCACCTTTACGAGCCGCTGTTAAAAGCGCCCGCTTGGCACGAGGTGACAGTACAGGAATCCTCCCACACCTTTCGGCTTTGCCATACGTCTCGGTGCTACGCAACAGGCTCTGTACAACACCACGACTCCTTTTGAGCCTTTTCCCAATCTCTACTTGACATAAACCCGTCATATGAAGGGCCAAAGGGCCAGTACTTGCCCTTGCTCAAGAGGGGATAATCGTTTCCCGCGAGGCATGCTCCTGGAGCCAAGTTGGCCAGAAGTTGCTGAGGCTCGTTTGTACGAGATCCCCTTACCACATGCCAGTCGATAAACTGATTGCATATCACTTTATTAAGTATATTTTAGTGAGTTTACTGCTTCAGCTACCTAGGTGCTTTATATATAGTACACTCCTGAAATATGGAGTTTCTAGGATTGCCGCGGAACGGCAAGAATTTTGAGCAAAACCGCTTGGCACATATTGCCGGACACTGTAATGGATGTGGTAGATGCAAAAAGATCTGGGATAAAAGGTTTGCTCATAGAAGTTATGGAAAAAATACGGGGTGCTTTATACTTTACTTATTGCGCGCACTAGAGCTTTCTTACAGTTTCCGCTTGATTATGCAAACAAGTGGATGAATTTATAATGACCCAGGTGGACCCTTCAATGACCACTTCCTTCAAGAATTACATTCCTACAGTGCAAGAAACAAATCAAACATAATATACGGAGGATATGGCGAAAGAGCCAATGAATTTTCAAAAGAGAAGTCTTTGCAAAGCTGACAACCATCGTATTAATATGGCGGGTCATTTCCGAATTGTCTGAGACATTTCATAATCTCCGCATCTCGCAGTATTGAGTAAACTTTCGGCTTCCGAACGCTGTTACGGGAGGCCACACTATTATCTTATCCAAATCCCGTTCGAAAATCTCCGCATTCCCAGACTCACTATGACCAATGGCTGAGATAACCACGCAAGATGCTAAATAGATCGCAGACCCCTTATCAGCTGCCATTGAGAAACGCGGATAGGAGATACAAAAGTATTCGGAAGAGCCCTTAATCGCTGATACGGACGAAGACAAACGACCCTTTTTCTCATGTTTTTGACAGTTTCTACAATGCGGGGGTTCAGAAAGCATCCTCGAGGTTATTGATTTCACATCTGCAGAGTTTCAAGGCATCTTGGATCGCCATCTCTAAACATGTTTGAAAACAACACAATGTTGGTTGAGGACGCAAATCTCCGTACGACGGAAAAGAAACGTTTTGCATGTTTTTGTGGTTGCCGAACGCGGCGGTCGATGGGATTTTCTGGGCGAGATGTTTTAATTTGAAGGACCAACGTTCAAGCAGATGATGATCCGGTTTCTCAATATGAAGCAAGAAGAATGCTATTATCAGTTTTTCAACGATTTGTTGGATAATTATAAGGTGCAAGATATCCTGAATGAATAGAAAGGCTTCACTAATTTTCTATCTGCAAAGTATGCAACCGCTGTGACTTTCCAACAAACGAATCGACCCCAGGGAAATTACCATGAATCGAAGCGCTATTTTAGGAGAAAACATAAGCTGTATGGATACAAGGTTGATGTATCGGTGAGTGCTATTGGAATTGATCTTTTAGCACTGCGCAATATCCAGGTTCTTATTCTGATATCGATATTTTTAGGAGGAATTTGGGTTTGCACGAGATTCTTCTAGAGAAACAGGACAGAGACGAGCCAGTAATTGACACAGGCCCATATTTCGGGAAATACCCTGGTGCATGGGAGGTGTTGTGCGATAACTGCTACTAAGGGGCGGTAGAAATGGTAGGGGCAATAATCCCTAAGAAAAAGCCTAGTCGCAGCCTTTTTGATATCGAAGATGAAGAGCGTATTCGCAATATATACTCCGACCGAATCATCGTGGAAACGTTTTCCACAGGCACTGCGGGCTGTGGTGCGTTATTTCTAGTACGTACCGCTGGGAGGAAGACAGCTACGATGTGTTGTTTACGTTTTGCGTCAGTATGACAAATGCACACATCAGGTTGCACCCTCTAAGGCAAGGAGAGGGGGCGTTCTTTAGAAAGTATAAGAATCTCCAGTACAGTACCTGTCATGGTATTGCAGAAGTACGCCGTCTGTTTTACGATACATACAGATCCACTCGCCGAAAGAGGTTGGCCATTTGGTATAGGCCTTTTTCTAAGGCAGATACAGAGGATCCTGACAACCCTGAAATATAAAATGGGGTATAAACTATCATTAAAGTTCCCATTTTTATACCATCGGTACTGTAGCCCCACGCATAGTCAGTTTGACTATATACGTTATTCTGTAGACTGATTTAGTACTGGCCGTAAAAGGACGGCACTCATCAATGATGTCGTAGTCAGACTTTCCTAAGACATGGCCGATATCGCAGATTAGCTAGAGATTTTATTAATATTTGACGCCGGTGCAGATAAAGTAGAAGAGTTGAAGGCACAGCAGCTTTCAAAGTTGGCATAATGTAGAGAAACGGCTCGTCCCCCAGTTCACTTTCCCGAAGGAACCGTAGACCGTTTTTCTACTCATTATTGGAACTTCTGTAAACTACAGCCTTTGATGCTAATATATACTCTAAAATAAATTGGAGCTCCGATGCTACCCGACTTGGTTCTCAGCACCGTTAGAATTGGAGTGCGCCGCATCAGAATCATTCTTAGTTGTTAATATATCTGGATAGTTTATGTCGTTGCCCATGTATGCCTTTTTCTGTCAGGCCGATAATTTTACCGTTACTAGAGCCTCCTGGTCCCAGTCAAACTCCCACTCCCACCCCTACTCCAATGGAGGCACCAGTACTAACACTGACACCCACTACGACAGCCGGCATCGATACCCACTCCGACATTGACACTTTCGCCCACCCCGACATGGCCATTATTAATGCGTCCCAACATCTGCCATCAGCGCTGCAGCGTCCCTGCTTGCACACGCCGTGCAGGGACTGCCGTGGCATCCGTGAGATTTTCCTCATACGCTCCTTTCTTCGTTATGGAATCTTGTGAATGAGCGTATCGTAGCCCGGGCAGCCTCTTTAATGAGTCCTGAAACACAAGAATGTTTTGTAGTTGTATGTAGATGGTACTGGAATAGTGATATGAGTGTGTTGAAAACCATAATAACAAATATGCGGAGAGTTGGTGAGAGCAAGAATAATTGAGGTTGGTTGTTGCACGACAGGTTGATTTTAAATATATTGTAGTATGAGTGACACAGTTGATTTCACTACATTCTTTGTAGTAACACGAAATTGCAGAAGAAAGGGATAGATGTTGATGCCAATACATCCTTTGGAGCAACACGAAATGGTAGAAGTACGGGGTAGATATGAATATTCGCAGTACTAGCGGGATGTAGCTTCGGGAAACGGGCAAGCTGCATCCAATTTCTTTGCCTGGCTGCACCGCCATTACCAAAGAAAATCATCAGCAAGAAGCCCCAAGTTCCTGCAGTGTTGGCGTGGATAGAAATGTAAACCTGCCTGATTGTATCGCTGGCTTTTTTTCCAGGTTTCCAGACCATATCATCCTCATCGTCACCAACTGTACTCACTATATTTACATTTTTAGCTCTGTGCGATCTGGGCCAACCGCATCTTCTCACCGTCTCGCCAAGGGGAACGGAGGTGGAACTTTAGCCCAGCTCGCCCCTCGCACCTCGGTGAATACTTTTTCCCGTAATTCTACCGGGCCCGCACCCAGTATGACTTCCCACACTCTGCGCCCCCCTGGATACGGTGACGGGCACGCCGATCCGGACCTCAGCGATATTGAATGCTCTCAGCCCCCAACACCCCCGCCAGAAGGCTTGGGCATCTCGCAGACCCCACCTTCCAGCTCGGTCGTGGCACTCACGGAGATCACGCCAAATTCAACGCCCACAAAGTCTCTGACCGCGCGATCCCGCGGGAATGCCTTCGTGGCACGCGAACGCCGCCTCGCCTGCAACGGGTCTTCGTCTTGTAGCATCTCCCGTCGCAGTCCCTCTCTTGGAGTGGAGCCCCCCTCCGCACTGCACGTGCCCTGTGTCACCCGAACACTCTCAAAGTCGCTCACCAGGCCACCCTTGACACCATTAATTGGGGACTCCAAGCGGCTGAGAAGTACTCCAAGGAATAAAAGAAGGAGATCAATGCTCTTGTCGGTCGGGTACGAACATTGGAAGAGGCCGAACGCACCCGCAAGGGAGACTCCCAGACAGCCCAACCCCTGATGACCCACGCTGCGGCTTGCGGGCCACATGGAGCGCGCCGACCGGCACCATCACATCTGTCCCAACGCAACCCTCCCACTCAGACCACCCGCGCCCAACCCCTAGCTCTCCCCATTACCCTGGGGGAAGAAAGCAACGGTCATCAACGGGTTCTGCGGCCACGGCCCGGGCCCCAATGATCCGCTCTTTCCGTGAGGTAACGGACCCAAAAAGACCCGCACCAGAGATATTTATCACGGGACTCTACCGCCGATGGCTCCCGCCACGGGTACGGAGTCACGCGCGATAGAGGCTAACACACACCACGCACAAGGTAGCACGAACAGCTCTCCTGCCATCCTATGCAGGGGCAAAAAACCGACTGTGGCCAGTCCCGCAGCCATATGGAAACCGCTATCCAAAATCACTGACCGTGAGAGTATAATGACCACTGCGGCGAAGAAGGAGTTAACCCCCAAGCCACATTCTTCGCCCGAAAGCGACAGTCCCCTGGATCACGCCACTCTGCCTAAAGAAGACCCACGCATCACCTTTCCAATCCAAGGGAACTATGGGGGAGAAAGCATCGCCACCATGACCACGATTACCCATCCCCTCTCCCTCGACATACAGCCCTGTAGCAAAGCGGAGAAGAAGGCCCACAGAGTCGCGCGCAGGCAGGCTCAGTTGGGAACTCCATACGTTGCAGATGAATAAGTTGGCGTGGAAAGCGGGAGGACGAACCAACCCCCAAATGCATCGTGTAAGTCCCCAGAAACTGAGAGAATTGAACACATCTGCAAGAGACTCGCGGGTCACGCACCGAGAGCGCCCCTAGCTAAGCTCCACGCCACGTACTTTGCGAGATTCCCCCGCAGCCCCGTCGGACTCTTACGTAGGGGCCTGCGCCAAGGCCTCCCCGCGCATGCAGTCTACTCAATCTCCTTCCCAGCCATTGATGTCTGCGAAATCTTGTCTACACCGCACACTGTCCCCTCAGGCGAAGGACTGGTACCGCCAGAGTATCGTAGTGGTACAGAACCGCATCCAACGCATCATGGCGGCCCAACAGAACCAGCTTCCCAACTACCCCTCCAACGCTCGTCAGACAAAGGGGCAAACGGGGCCCGCCGCAGAACCGGTGGCGCTTTATAGAGACTCGGGAACAGCTTTGAACCCTCGGCATGAACAGTAACGCCTTTTTCGCGGACACCTTCTTTTCGGCCTCTCCGGCCACTCAACAGATGGCTTGGTGCAATATCGCCTGCTACGACGACCGTAGGATTCCACAGGTGGAAGCCGCTCCCAACCGCACATCAAATATCTCCAGAGCCCTGACACGCGTAACGGTGTCCGGATTGTCCCCTGGGAACCGTTCTCCTCCTTGAGTATCTTCTGCAGTGTCTCAAGCCTTTCCACGCTGTGGGGATGAATACACGACGAGACCCGCAGGAGTGCCCTGCTACGCACGCTCTCGTCCACCCATTCCACAGGGCGCTTGATCCCCCCGGGACCCGATGAACTGCCCCCCTCACACCAGACATGCACAAACCTACCACACACACTCCCCTCCATAGAGGATACATCCTCTACAGTAATGGTCACGTGGAACGTCCTGGGGGCCAAGGCGTCCCTTCCGGGAATCCGGAAATGGGTTATGCACCACCGCCCAGCATTCCTAGCACTGCAGTAGACGGTAGCCCACCTGGACTTCAACGACCTGGCGGTCCCTGGGTACAAGTACTTCGGAACCCCGGCAAAAGGGAGGACACCGCACCGCAAGTGGGTTACTGCGATTCTGATTCGCTCCGATGTCCGCGCACTCTGTGCTGTCACCCACACCGTGCCCGGCGAGCAAATCCGGGTGATGCTAACCTCCCCCACTGATACCCGAACCGCTATTGGGTCGGTAGACGGCTCCCGTAACGGCCGTCGTTCGGAGTTCTGGCGTGGCGTTCAGGACATCATTCAAACCCTCCAACTCGAAACAAGAGAACGGGTGGTCGTGATGGGCGATCTTTACGAAAAATCGGAGGCGGTGTGGCGCCCATTTGGTATAACCTCCGCCCAAAAGCGCTTCAACGCCTCGCTCGGGACACTGGGCTTCGGTTTAGGAGTTATTTTCACACCCGCAGCCAGGCCACTCGGTGCTCCGCGCAAAGCGGAGGCACCACTTCAGCTATTGACCACCTCATAGTGTCGCACGCCCTCACATCACCAGGAATCCCTCACAAGATCCGCCCTGTCGCCTCCGACGTTTCGTATCACTTCCCAGTGCTCTCCACCCTCAATGCCCCGGTGATGAACGTCCTCGACATCCCTCCCTCCCCGAGGATTGAGGAGAATGACGGCGATGCGGGTTGGATTAAGCCAAAACGAACCATTCCACCGACTCTCTGGAAGGATCTCAACATAACCAAGCACATACACGAAACGAACAGGTCTGCCGCCCTCAGCACCGCCCCAGAATGGTGCGAATGGAAGGACACCTTAATGGACTCCACTTTCGCCTCCCTGCCTACCCAACAGCATGATCAGCCCCGCCGACTCCGGGCTCCCATCTACTGGGACAAACCATCCACCAAAGCGGTCAGGCGGAAGCAGCGACGCACCTTCCAGAAGCTCCTCCAAGCCGCCTCCAGATTCGACAGAGGCGCGTCTCGTCGAGCGCCAACCACACGTCAACTTGAGACTTTATGTAATGTGTCTTCCGCATACACTGCAGCCGCTGGGGACTGCATGAGACTCACCGCAGCTGCGAGGAGGGATGCCTTTCAAACGTTCGTGGACGCCATGTACTCCGACTAAATCTCGGCCCCTGGAGAATTCTGGAAGAAAGCCGAACACGCGGGCTTCTTCGCAAGGACCTGATAGAGACCACAGGCAGCACCAACCTGGTCTTAGACCCACGTACTAGCCATCTGGCCGCAGATAACGCTGCACAACTGGTTTGGCGGGACGACTTCCGAACTCTTTCCTCGCCCTCGAACCACCCTCAGAGCACTCCGTGGCTGGGACTCATCGAACGGAGGTGTGCACCGTACCCGCAGATTCTTCCGACAAACGAATCCCTCTGTGGGCCCATCAAGTTGTCTGAGTTCAATGCCGCCTTACAACGGCTCCCAGGAAACAAAGCCCCTGGGCCCAAGTCGATCCCCTACGAAGCTTTCAAGCTTCTACAAGACTCAGAACTCCTACATGTGACGACGACCTCCCTTCTTCAAGCTTTGAACGGAATCCTACAGGCTGAAGAAATCCTTCCAGAATGGCGTCCGAGGCTCTTGGTCCCAATCTCTAAGAAGTCCGGGACCACCGGCACCAATGACCACCAGGGGATCGCCCTCCGGTGCACCAGCCCCAAACCTCTCCTGTCTATCATCGTTTCCAGGAGCAAAAATCACCCCGAATAAAGCCACTACTGTATCCCAGAGCAGCTCGGCTTCTGAGAGGGAAGGGAGTGTGCTGAGCAATCGCTCGAGCTCCAAGAGGTCCTCCTTCGCCGACGTAACAACGGCCAACCTACGTTCCTGGGCTTCGTCGACATTCGCAAGCCTACGACAGTGTCTGGCACGCAGCCCTGATCTACAAAACTCCGGAGGGCAAGGTTCCCTGGCCCTACCCTTCGCCTACTTGGAACTGTCCTACGGGACCAACAGATCTCCGTCCGAACGCCTGATGTGGACGCCCCGCCATTTGTGTACGCAGTGAGGGAGCTTCAAGGTAGCACTGACTCCCCCCTACTTCGATGTGTACATCAAGGACATACTACAGCCTCTGATTGGTGAGAGGCTCGGAGTGACTTTCATCTCCCTCGACGCAGACGATAAAACCCAAACACTGACCCCTCTCGGCCCCCTCCGTGAAACGAGATGGAAAGTGCTAGCAGGTCTCCTCCTCGCTGATGATGTGGTCGTCCTGCCCGACAGCATCGGAATGCTGCAGAAGCAGTTCCAGAAACTCACATCCTGGGGTAAGCTGTGGGGCCTGCGCTTCGGGATCAGTAAGTGCGGTGTAATGGCTTTCCTCCCACCAGAGCTCCCACCGCTAACCGGAAAACCCATTGTGAGACTGTCCGGTACTCCAGTGCCCTGGGTTATCTCCTACGTATACCTGGGTATTGAAGTATGCGACGACCTCTCCTGTGAAGGTGAACTAAGAAACCGAGAGGTCAAGGCGACGCGCTACCTGTTCTCCCTCTTTTCCTATTTCCTGAGGGAACGCAGACTCCCACCCGATCTAAATTTGCTGTGGTTAACGCTGTTCTCACCACCACAGCCCTTTGGTTGGGCGGACGTGGGGATTCACAACAGACCGGCAGCTGTACCACTCCAGAGAGC
>JAUBNZ010001418.1:0-11606 GCA_032355485.1 Bonnemaisonia californica | reverse complement strand
TAATTCTACTGACAAATAGAGCTATACATCTACCCAATAAAAGTTGCACACTTGGCCAGAAAATTTTAATTAGAGACGCGAATAGAGTCATCGGGTAGAGATGCTCTTACACTTCTAATGATCCCTAAAGAGATCAAAGACCGTCAAAAGTGGGGTCGATTGAAGCATCTCTTCCCTATAAAATACAGTTCAAGGAGCCGAGTATCGATCCACACGGTAATTGGCTCTTTACCTGGAAGCAACCGCACTTTCAAGTTTTGCTATCCGTTGAGTTGCGGCGGATCTACCGTCTCTACCACCCGACGGTTCCTTAGCTAGAAACATCCGTCACGTCTGCACCGCCTGAATCCTCCAGTGCTCCACGCGTGCTTCCAGAAGAGCACAATGGCCTCGGCTGTGATGTTAAGCGGCCGACCGCTGACTCCGTTTCCACTGCGCGCCCACAATCACCGACAGGGAAAAGTAAGCCAAACGTGCAAGAAGAAACGGTTTCTAGGAGAGGGGGAGGTAGGCCACGGGGACGGAGTGCGTCTGGTTGTGGATGTGGAAGGGTAAGAGAAAATACGGCTGGTTCTCCTGGACGGAGAAGAGGTCAAGCAGTGTCACAGGAAATATTAAGCTACGCTGCTAGTCTTCATCTTTTTGAATGGGAATGGTATCAGTCCGAGAAAGGTGAAGTAGAAGGAGCAGAGCTCAAGGAACTAATTAGTTTCGCTCAATACAGGAAAAGGAAGCGAATAGGTTTTTATAACAGTACTGATGGCAGAAATCTTCGCCTTTCTGTACCAGGCCACACTCCTAAGCTGGCACAGCGTCTATACTGCGCACTCTGCGGGAAAAACTGGTGGATGGTGGGGCATTGTTCAACCTATCGCTGTCAGCTTTGTGTAGTACATTCGTGTGTCTGTACTTACGCCGGTCTGGGAAAAAGTTGTTGGATGTTTCGGCAATCTGCAAAGGAGTTGAGCCTTCGAATTACTCCGGCTCTAACGGGCCGTGATGGTGCCGAGACCGCAGTCCCAGCTCCAGAAGAATATGAAGATACAACAACGGGCAGGGAAATTGTACATACGAGGCTCACAAGACGGCGATTAGGTGAGGGCAGTAGCAGTGTGGGGAAACAGCCACGAGTAGAAGACAATTGGGGTGAACTGTAGGCGGGTAAATTGTCTAGTGTTTTCCCATTAAAGAAGGCTCTATTGACCGCTCTAGCAATCATTGAGGTGTTTCCGGACCTCTCGGAGCTACGCAGATAACCTCAGTTTCGGGGCTCCGGCCAGCGACCATGTTATAGCATTTGCCGCGAAACTTGGGTGGAATGATATCAGAGAACGTCTGGAACGCGGCTTTCTATTCAATTCCACGAAATGTACCAAAAAGAACAACTACTTCTCTGTTGAATTTGATGATCGGTATAGAGATCAGTAAAAATTGGCATTTGGGATATACACCGACATTTTTAAATTCGACATTTTTAAATTACGACGCTGGTAGACTTGCACATTGGCCAAAATACACATTTGATCATTTTACACCGCTGGTAGACTTGCTCTAATGAAAGAGGACCCGACTTCCAGAATCTCTATTGTGGCAACTTGAAGAAGGAAAATAGTGAAGCCCCCGAATCGTCAATTTGAAGTGCTCCGGTCTTATTTTGGGCATACATCTATGTCTCTTCTACTGCCTTTAAGTACAATTCCGTGATTCATTTGGTACTACTGATCACAATCCTGTACGGTCTGAGGGCTCCGGAGGACTACAGCTCCTCTGCGTCTTCTTTTCCGCCTTGTATAGTGCGTGTTGTACCTTCGCTTTCTCTCTCTTCAAGAAGTCTGCAACGTTTCGCAGATTTCTCTACCTCAAATTGCTCCGTCCTCTCTCTGGCCAGTCTCTGATTCTCTTACGGCTCCTGACGCTTTGGCTGCTTCTATTCCTCAAGCCGCTTTCGATCCTCCTGTCCTTTAAGTCAACGCTTCTGTTTTTCTTCTTCAGCTACATGTGCCTCTTCCTCCTTCTCTCTCCTTTTCTCTAAATTCCCATTCACCGTTTGTAGCTCCGCCGGTGCGCCGCAGTCTAGATGAATGTTTGGCTTCAGCGTGCTGGTGCTTACTATAATGCTCTCTTTCTGGGAAGAAGCAAAGGTCGGCAATACCGTATTGACTGTGTCGGTCTTTTAATGAGCATAGTGAGCTTCTGAAATTTTCGAGATGTACCAGCAGAGCTTCCCGAGGCTTCCAATTATTGACAGGTAGGCCACATGCCTTCAATCGAAGCGAGCAACAGCTTAGACTCGTAGCTCCGGGTGCTGTGCTTCTGGACAAAAGTGATATCCCCTTTTACGGAAGTAGTGCTCGGAACCTCGTCTAAATAGCTCCCTCTCTCCCCGTTCCCGACTAACAAGCAACGGGGCTTTTCTACGCTATCTACCGACACTGTGTACACGGTCGACACTGTAGGTAGAGAGAAAGCTCCACCGGGTATTCCCACGACATGTGGAAGCTGTCTCCCGACACTGTAGGTAGTGAGCAAGCTCCGCCACGCAGTTCCGATGACCACGGCACGTGGCAGCTATCCATAACCCGACAGTTACCTCGGCCGACTTTATCAGGATAACAGCGTCCTGAGTAGCACGAATGGAGCAGTTCAGACCAGGCGTGGACGGACGCGCCTCTCAGACCCAAATCCATTCGAGATGACTAGCACTCGTCAGCTCAACAACTGAACGCCAACCAAAGCCTCCTGACAGAAATGCGCGATGTGAACCGAAGTACTAACGATCTGTTCGAGGCACTGGAAGGATTGAAGGAGGGGTGTGCTGAAGGGGCTCGTGAGATTGTAAGCGCAGATGTAGCAACCCGTTACGCCCTCCACCGTGAACTGCAGGAAATCAAGCGTGCCATTGTGGAGGTTCCGGACTTTTTCAAGGCCTCACAGCAGGAGGGCGCGACGGAATGCAACAGGCCGGGCTTCGTTGTCCAGAAGCTGGCGGTTCGTCAGCAGCAAAAGTGTACGGCAAGATACTCGTTAACATTTCTATGCTAGGTAAGGGCCCTCTGCTGGACATTTTTGCTGCGTCCACTTAGGATAAGGACTTTACCGTCACGGTGCCTGAATGGGTACTCGCTGAGGATGCTGCATGCTCCGACGTAAATGACGTTTTAGATGTCCACTTCTTCATGAACAGTGGAGGAGTCACTGCAGTTAGGAGTTCCTCCAAGAAGGAGAAGACACTTTGGGAGCGTTTGTTCAAGGTCCGTGCCGAGGTTCATGATACAGTAGTTCCCAAAATAATATCTGAATGGATGTTCAGTGCTCCTAGAGTTTAGGGTTACAAACAGTGTGCAGCAGCGAAGGACCAGCCTGCCTCAGTCCTGGAAGCAGCTAAAGAAGCTCTGAAAAACGACGAGATCTCAGGGCGTCCGTCCTATCTCAACGCTACTGTGCACGGAAATTCCTTTGTTAACGCATGTGCTGAGCTGATTAAAGTATGTAGCAACAGCATGCGTCGTTACGTTTTGGAGTTGAGGAACCTAGTGCCGCCTAAATTGTTCGAGGAGTTTATCTCTAGCGTGGCAGAGTCCAACGCGTGTGAGGGTAATGCAGGAATTCTGAGGCACGAGTATGAAGTTGATGATGGATTCCTAACCCATCTAGTAATATTTGTTCTCGTGAAGGTAAGGTTTGAATTTCTAACTACAGTCGAACGACAACTGTTTACTAAATTCGAAACAGGTGGCCTCGTGGATCTATGACCTTGCTTTATGTCACAACAGCAGATCTCCTGGAGCTAAGCGTCGCCGGTTGGAAATAGGCCACTATCACAAATGGGTGAAGGAATGTGTAGAGCCAAACCGCGTAACCTCGTCGCAAAGTACTATGGAAACGCACGAAAGGAGCCTCGGTTCTTTTACCGCCCAGCGGATTCTGTTGAGATACACGGAGTCAAAATGAGAGAGGCATGTTGCCTTACAAGGACATCGAGTTTACTACATTCATTCTAAGCGGGGAGACGTCTATAGAACTTGGGCCGCAAGCTATCAGACGCCGTGTGGGCTACATCCTTGGCAACGGAGGCACCCACACCCCGAATGAATCCTCAGAAGCTGCGCTGCCAAGCGCGGCGAAAAATGCGAAGCAGAATTAAAGTAGTGTTCTTAGTGCCGCTGCAGGTAGCGAGTGGGCCGGCGAGCTCGGTACCCGCCGCCCGCGCTATGCGTTTTGTTCCGACACCCTATCCCAATTCCACTCCTTCACATAGATCCCTGTAGCCTTTTGAATACTTCACAGCATCCATCTGCGAAATGTGGCAGAGACGCCCCCCACCCCCGTAACCCCAAACCAGTACCCCCAGATGCCTGTAGCAGGCACTACCGATAGACTCGCTATTATAGATTAGCTATTAGCAGCATTAATATCTAGTGGAACAGCTCGTATATATATTTCCCCCAAAGGACCTTGATTAAGAAATGCAAAGCGGAAATTACGCACCACACTCCGAGGAGACCACTCAAAGTGGCACAGGTTATTTAGACGACTTCAGGTCTCGGTATTTGTGGTAGTGACCTCTCTGCGTTTCCGGCTCAGTGATACATTTTACAAACAAGCTGATGTTCTGGTGCCTTTTATAGGCGACGGGACCAAGCGCCCGTCTCTATACGCTCTCCACTCCATAACGCAGTAATCCAGTAAGCTACCACGGAGAGAAAACTACAACCACTAAACTAAGATGTCCGACCGTTAACTAATTAGTGCACATCTCTCCCGTCTTAATGCTATTGTCTGCCAAAGCATTTTTCCGGACCATATTTTCACAGAGCATTTCTACTACTGTTATCACGAATGCTCACAGTTACCACCAGGAACTGCATCCCGAAAATCATCGAAGTACCGGATTGGGGAATTGAAAAGTAGGACCGGTACTGTACTGCGGCGTTTCTAAGAAAGGGGCAGAGATCACTGCCTTGAGGTGGAACCGGACCACCCCAACAAAGGCCCACATATATGCCTCATCGGCACGCATCTCGCACATAACGGAGGCGCATTCAGAGGCCCCTCTTTGAGCATCATGTAGTCAGTGACCGCCTCCAGAAAGAGGGGCTACCTATCCCTGATGATGGCACCCCTCCACGGGACACTGTAAAACGGGCTATGACAGCTTTCCGCGTTCAAATAGATAAAGGAGGAATGGAAGAAGAGATTTTAGCAAGTCGCTGGCAAAAGAAAAGTCGTATCAGGCACCCCGCGCTCGAGTCGGACCTCCTCGGACTGAGGCGTTGCCTTTACGTTCTACCTTAAGTATTCTGTAGCTATAGCGACAACCAGAATAATCTACAAGGACAGCACCGTCTACGAGTCCGTTTAGAAACGGCGTGTCCTGATCCTACCCTAGCGTAGATTAGAACGGCTTCTGCTTTACGCAGGCCCTGTTATCTGAACAAGCTCAGTCAGAGAGCACCTTTGTCCTCGACACCAACCTCAATGGTTCCGTTTTTGGAGGCCAAGTCTTCACAGAACAGTACCATCCTGCCTGGACGTTTTTCCATGTACAAAACGTGAAATGAAGTACACAGCACTCTGCTACGGCAGAGAATACTGTCCTACGGTACGCTGATGAATACCGTGCTCTCGACCAGGAGTCAAACTGCCCTATAGGGTGTTCGCCCGGTCTTCGAACGTTTCAAACTTTTTATCCTGCACCTGAGCGAGAACAAATTCCTTTAGCCTCTTCTTCCCAGAAGAGCTCAGGAAATCATTCAAAAGTTCTGGAACATCGGCCTGAACCTGCATCAGAGGCTCCCTAGTGCGGTCTTCCATATCAGGGAGGCCATCCCACTCAATGTCAACCTGAACCTGCCCTCCTCGCATTCTGATGCCACGTATACTACGTGCATCAAGGTACACTGCTTCAGTGTGTGCTGATGCAATGCCTTCAGCAACTATGGGTCGACTGGTTTACCGTCCATCCCAGCACGGTAAAGCCATGTGCGCCTCACATGCACTGCCTCTCGTTTTCTGCCCACAAAGTCTTCCACCTCGTAAACCAAGTCCAACCTGCGAGATGTGATCCGCCTAGGACCGACCAACATGAACTGCATCTTATGCACGGGCTAACGCGCCATCGGCACAAGGACAAAGTCTCCCACAAAGAAATTCATCTTCTGAACATTCGTCGTTGTGTTGTGTGCCTCAATACGACGCTTTGGAATGAGGTCACACCTCTTCTTCACCTCTCGGTGCATTTCAGTCATCGCCTCTTGAGTTTGGTCAATATTGACCAGTCCTCGCAAAAAAATCATCGTCCGAGTGAGCCTCTTTGTATTCCCAAATTTGCAGAGCCCTCATCAATTGCCTAGAAGGAATATTACCGGTAAATACTTTCAGTGGTGTGCGATGTACACCAGGGATGTCGCGTGCTCGCGGTCCAAGGAGCTTGAGTGGCGCATGGTTCAAAATACTCTGCACTGTCTCGACTACCACCGGCCACTATTTCGGTGCATGTCTCCACTCGCTACACAACGCTTTGCATGCTCGTAATACTGCTTTGTAGACTCGTTCTACAGTATCGTTAGCCCCCGGTGAGTACACAGTCGTAAAATACTGCTGCACGTGAAATTCATCTGTCATCTCCTTCAGCAACCTGCATTTGAAATGACTGCCCTGATCTGTAACAAACCAAGTAAATGAACCAAAAGCCCCAATCCAATTTGCCAGTGCTGCAGATTCTTCTTCGCTGGTAGCTGCCTCTACAGGCCACATCCAGACATATGATGAGTGATCATCACGGAAGATTAGGATACATTTATTTCCTTCAATTGCAGGGCCCATGTATAACTAATCCATGTGCAGTATCTCGTTTGGTCTCTCTCCATGCAGTGCAGTTGCCAACGGTCGGGGAATACGATTGTGATACGATCTTGGGTGTCACTTCCGGTTAACCTGTCGGCTAAGGAAGACAGCCAGGTAACCCGTACACGTGGCAACAGTGGTGCACCGGGTGCCGTCCACGTGTGAGCCCAGTCCAGCGAGGTAAGCGGCGAGTCCTCCATGGCGTACTATACTGTCACCTCGGACACCCTGTCCTGGAGTGGCTAGCGCGGATATTCCGAAATACGGTAGCGCAATTTAGAAAGTAACTAGAAAATGAGAGAATTACAGTAATTAGCTTACAGTAGTGAGATGCGGAAGCCGCGAGCATACTTAACCAAGATGCTCGCGGCCAACCCAAAAAGATAAAGAGGTAAGCACCTTTCGGCCCTGAAACTAGTATACAAGCTACCGGCTCCCGCTATGGAATTCCATCCCCGTCCTGCCCAGCTCGCGCGCCCATTGAACTAGCCTCATCGCCGTACTACCCCCTTTCCCTCAGAACGTCCCTCCCCTTCTCGCGGATACTGAAATTCTACATTCCCACCGGACGTTTTGTACGGCAAATATCACCACCTCCTCGTTATCATGCAGTGTAAACATTGGCTGAAAACGTTTCCACATCTTTTTCCAAGCCATCCCAATAGAACGACTCCTTCAGTACGCTATTAGTTGATTCTCCTCCTCGGTGACCTAGACTTCCCCAATGTGACACAACAATGAGCTTCAGCTGAAGTTCCTTGTCCTTCTCAGGGATCCATGTTCTCCTGTTTCGCTTCCAGAGTCCATCCCAAGCCTCCAGAACCAAGCCATTCTTAATGCACTCGCTAGAATCTGCTTGGATTGCGCGGAACTCGGCCATACTTGGCCATGTGATGTACTCAGTAGAGAGGTACTATTTGTTCCGCAGACGTAGCAATAGATTACATATTTTCTTGACCTTTTAACCCTCTGCCCTATCCCTTCGTCCATCGCGTCAGAATATCTGCAAAAATGTTGTCAGTTCCGTTAATGTGCTCAATAATGTATTCGAATCACGACAGAAATAAAGCTCATATCTGCACTTTTGAAACAACGTGCCTCCCAAGGGCTGGATCCACGGATAGCGGCGCAAAAACAAATAAAACATTGCGATGGTCCGTAAATACGCGAGATGGCTTTCCTGTCATAAAAAAATAGTCCAGCTTTTCGAAGATCTGAAATATTGCAAAGCCTTCTTTTTCGAACATAGTCCAGTTTAGTTGCGCCTTAGTAAACTCAGATCCAAGAAATGCCAACGGAGAATGCTTCTGCTCCATGACATGCTTCTCCAACTCTTCTGCCTCACACTTTGTTACAACAGCTGACCAGTGCCTCTCAGAAGCGTTGGTGAATATGCATATCTCCTTCTTTGGGTCTGGGTACGATATCTGTACAGTGTTACGCAGAGTTTCTTGTAACCCTTGAAAAGAACTTTCAAGAACGGTGCCCCAGGACAGGTTGCTAAGAAAAACGTTCTTGACGGAACTCTTGGTCCTCCTCCCGGACTTCTTGTAAGCCTTTTCCAATATATCATTCAACGGTGCCAGTCTTCTAGAATAATCTGGTATCCCAATAGACATCCACCTACAGCTGTATATGAACTGTAGCAGCTCATCAGCAATCCTTTTTTATTCCATTTCTCGTAGCCCTTGGATGCGCGATGGGTCCAAAGTATATCCTTCTTTCGATATGATACTCCCACACCACCTTAAGCTTTTAGAAAAACATCACACTTCTTGGCAGAGAGAAAGAGGTTATACTGGCTGCAAATAATAAAGAAATGTTCAAGTAGATCCAATAGCTTACACTTGCCGTCAGAATGTTTGTTGAAGCCATCCAGCCAAGCCTTCATACTATCCCTGAGCTCCTGGAATAGTGGCTCTACTGTACTTTGAAAATATGAAAGTCGCATTTTCCAATCCAGGTAGCACTCTCTTCGAAACGAAGGCACCCGTGGGGTTCACTATCCCTCACGTACTGTACGAGTCAAGATGTAGTGACAATTGCGAGTATGCTGAAACAAAATCTAGGCTCGCAAAACAATTGCTTCCACCGAAGCCCATAACCTCATATTCAAGTTGTGTCATCGGCCACGATTCCTTGAGAGTTGCTGCATTCACCGGACGCAAGTCGATTGCCAATCTATACTTTGACCTTGAGTTCTTCTTTTGTACCAACAGCGGTTCTGCCTTCTAAGCGGCTGTTGGTTGTTCTTCACAGAAACCTAGTTCCAGTAGCTTCTGTAAATATGCGTCTAAAAACAAACTTTTTTCAGTAGAATACCCTCGCTTTTCTACCCTGACTGCCTGTTCACCCTCTTTTAGACTTACTGTCATTGGCTCGACCTTGGCTGGCATGGATTTACCCATCCTTAATCGAAAATCATCTTGCGCTCCTCCAGAAGCTTAGAAAGCCTGACAACGTCCTCCTCTGACATTCCATTGGAGTGTTCTTCGTCAACTCTAGCCACCAATTCAGCATCCAATTCAGCAGCTGGATCCTCATCGAGGTCCACGTACACATCGCATTCCTCCAACAGGTCTTCCTCAGTCCCTCCATCTACATGGAAAGAGCTGCTACCCTGCTGGATACGTGCTGTACTGGCTAAACTCCGGGTGCTACCAGCGCCACCGTTCTATGAGCCAGAGCCTCCAAGACTCTCCAGCATCTGCTGTACGTCGACAACTCCTCGATGACGGTCGCATGCCGACAGGATAATATCCTGATTGTTCAATCCAATATCCATTAAAACCCGTTCTCCAATGATCAAGAAATCTATTTCACACTCGCTGATCAACCATTCAATGTTACGGAGAGCGAGGTTTGTACTGGCGCACAGGCTTTAGCACAGATGCACATAGCTTCCGTGTACAAGTGACGCTTGCCCCTCCCTTGATTATCGTACCGTACGCTCGACGTTCATCTAGCTTCTCAACCTCAAGTAACGGGTCCGCATGAAATACCATTTTGAGTACGTTAGGTGGCATCAGGTTGACTTCAGAGCCCTGGTCAGCCTCTACTGTGACTTCAACGGCGCTGTTTTTCACAGCAATGCTCCGAAAGGGGCTGTGCTGGAAGAATCATCACCGAGCATACCTGCTTGTCCATGTCTCTTGTCCTTCTTATTCTTGGGCAGAGAGTTCAAGAACTCTTTCACAAGACGTTTAGCTTCATCCGAAGAGGTCTTGGGGTAATATTTCACGGGGTGTGGTCCCTTACAGATTCCATTCAAGCACTGAACCTTAGTGAACTTCCTTTCTCTCTCATAAGAGCCACCACCTTTCTTCGATCCATCATACACCCATCAGGAGCACGTCGTTTTCCACTTCCGTGAGAAACGGCCCTCTTTCTTGAATTTTGGTATCCAGCTTTGCTTGGAAACACTCCATCTGAATCTTCAGATAGACTTGTGCCCTCCTCATAAGCCCTGGCAGCTTCTTGACGATCGATATCTTGAGCTTCTTTGGTAAGCTCCCTCATGAACCTACCATAGTCCTCCCGCAGTTCTTTCTTTCGAAGTTTATATGTAAGCGTAATCCTGCTAAGGACTGATATGCGTTACGCGTTTCAGAATATGACGTATAGCAAGGTGTGTTTGCTTCTCGATAAACTCAGGGAATCCAAAATTGTTTAGTCCGGAATCGTAGCGAAGTTCTAATTCCCACACTTTCATTCCATATTCTTCTCGGAACTTCCAAGCCTTACCTTAGCTATACCCTTCTCGATTTGCGCTAGGTCCTTTTCTCGGGATCAATGCGAGAACGATTTTTGACACACAGCCGCAATTGTTCCTCGGTCACCGCTTCTATTGAACTTGCCACAATCCATTTGGCCCTCAACATCAGAACTAAACTAGTTTCCTCAAAGCTGCTACGGTACGAGGGTAGTGCAACTTCGACACCATCTTGCTAGTTTTTCTCTTCGACGCGCCGTTCGTAGACCTCTCTGTCTTTCTGGAACTTCACAAAGCAGTCAGTAGTGATACCAGTTAGCTTCGGTGCCTCCAGATTCTCAACAATAGTCTGCCTTACTGTCTTCTTCGTCGCTGACGCATCTCCAATAAAAGTAGCATCCCTTGACCTGCCTCTCGGAACGCAAAAAAACTGTGCGCGCGACATATTAATTACTATGACAGCTTTCCGCATTCAACTAGGTAAAGGAGGAATAGAAGAAGGGATGTTAGCAAGTCGCTGGCAAAAGAAAAGTTTTATCAGGCACCCCGCGCTCGAGTCTCCTCCTCGGACTTAGGCGGTGCCTTTACGTTTATTGCTTGCAGTGATGTGAAAAGCAATGGTAGTTCTAGTGAGAGTTTTGTGAGAGTTGTTGTCTTCCCCCCTCCCGCTTCTCGAGGGAGAATAGGATATGCTCTACATTATATATAGGCTATGCTACCTAGATTACCTCGACAGCAAGAGAGTGCTCTCTGGAGAACAGGGGGCTGCAAGGGCTGAATAGCAGCCGATGAATACCGAATGATAGTACTGTACAAAATACTTCTTCTGAATTCGGTACACCGGCAACGGGATTTAGTGTAGCCTACACCATTTCACAGGGTCTGGAAAATTCACTCTAAACATATATTAATATAGCCTACATCATTACCGTACCAACACTAATAAGGTGCCGCACCGAATTAGTATAGGCTACACTGGCGGATTTTGGAAAAATTAAGTTGGAAATGTTAATGTACATTTAACGGTTATAATAGCAACAAGCATTGC
>JAUBNZ010001417.1:0-11608 GCA_032355485.1 Bonnemaisonia californica | reverse complement strand
TCCCTAAATTTCATCAGGAATCGTCGATTTAGTAGTTTTAACTCAAAAGGATATATTTATGGACCGCACTGTACCTTAACTCCCTCGACGGGTTTTTTCTCCGCGAGCCCCACTATAAAGACAAAAGATTGGGTTTTGATTGCTTGCCGTAGAAGAGTATGTGCCATTGAGCGCTGCGGACAGACTGTCTCATCACGCCGTACCGCTTGACAGGCTGGCAGCGAACCTCCGACTCCCAAATTCTTGATTCCCCTGTCCCCTCTTTGCGAGAAAGAAGGTGACAGCTCGTCGTGCTCTGCGATCATGCCGCAAAAAAAACGGACATCTTATCAAACAGTACGGAGATAGCACAACGCCACGTGCAACATTCGATCACGGGGTATCAAACATGCATGGAAAGATGAAAATTGCGCACACCCATACCGACTTCAATGAAGCCATCCGATACGATGACCCGAAGATACCACCACAAGCCCGAAGGAATAAAAAAACGTGGGCAGACAATAATAGCTGCTAGAGCAGAGCTTAAAAATCATTGAAGGCATAACACGGGGGCATGGGAATCTAAAAATGCGCACCTATCGCATGGCAGAAACTACCAGCACCTTACATGCCGCGCTACTGCCATGCACGAGGGGCATCATATTTGTGCAGTAGTAATTCCATCGGGCGTCGCGTGGAACGACGGTGCTTTCCAGTGGAGAGAAGAAGCGCTGGCTGTACCCGTGTATCTGCGACCCCAAGGGACGGGCAGGCTGGTGCGGAAGGGCTGCGACCGCGGCGTGACTGGTGAAATAACGCTTGATAGCGTGCATGCACGATGTTATGTACCCTTCGAAGGGTACGCAGGGCGTCTAGTGCAGGAGTAAATTTGCTTGCGCAGGGTAGTAAAGCAGCGTTCAGTGTCTAATTTAATAACAAGTTGGTAGACGGGGGTGGAGAAAGTGCATGATGGATTGGATAGCATGCAAAGGGAGTCGGCAACTGGGGCGCCACAGAAGATGGGTGCCTCGGGCGGTACTTTACAGTTGGGCAGGAGTGTTGCCGGGGTCTCCGAAGCAAGGAAATTGGAGCATGGCATGATGCTGCGATGGCGACTGTAAGTGTATGTCTCCTAAGGGCATGAGCACGAAGGTTGTGTTTTTAGTTTAAAACGTGGGGTGGTTTATCGTGCTGCGTGTAAAGCTGGCAATGCAGTTGGCGGCGGAGGGAGCGGTTCAAGAAGCAGGTTTAAGAGCCTTTTTGGTATGCAATCGAGGCCCACAATGAGGGTGAGGGCCCCTGACCATCAACTGTAGGGCTAGTGTACTGTGCAGTGTATGTAACGTTATTCTGATTTGAAGCATTGTAGTAGCACATGTGCAATGCACCTGTGGCACGTGTGGATTATTGTTTGGTGGACAAGTGGCACGTGCGGATCAAGGGCTGTGTTGTGGAATAAGATGGTAACGTTCTGCGGGCGTTCATTGGATGGATTTGTCCAATGGGTTTCCGAGGATGTGAATATGAAAAGTACAGCGCGACATGACATAGTGATTGACTCGGTGACGGTTGCTGTTCAGGTTGCCGTGTGCTACAGGCGTCGTAGGGCTCTCCTTTTAAATGGAGAAGTGATCTCTGGGTGTATGTATTTGGGGTTGATTATATAGAGATCGGTTTATGAGCTTCTTTTTTAACAGCAGCTGACACGTTGTTGGCAATGAATCGCAATGATGAATCGGACTGGAAGAAGGGGCAGGAAGCAGTTGCCGACCGAGGACAGTAGGAGAAAGTAAATAGTGGTTTAGAAGGGAGCTTCTTTTTGTCTTTATTATTGATGCGATATGAAGATGTCCACATTGCTCGATCATGTATTGCACGGGATGAAGTGTACATGATGGAGGCGCTGCGGCTCGGAAGCAGCATTCAGTATCGAAAAGTGGCTACTTGAATGAACCAGTGTATACGATTTTTGAGGTACTGGGGAGCATTTGGTCTATGATTTGCTGATACGGCGTCTAATTTTCGCGGCTGTTTCATTGCACTATCGAAAAGGCAAACTGCACAGAGCATGGGGACGGTAAATAACATATGATCAAAACGGTCTGCATACGTGAGCGGACGTATGCGGGGCGAGAAGAAAGGACTAAAATAGCCGTTCAAATATATCGCACATAAGGTATGCCAAAATAAAGCAACAAGATCTTGCAGAGCGCATGCCACAAGCGACGGGCCGCGCATTCCAGGCCCGTCAATATTGTACCGCTGGACGAAAAACGTTTGCAATCATTTGCAGCAAGAGTGATAGACAGCGTGGGCCAATCACGCACGGCGCACGGGCCGCCAGGCGCGTCGCGTTTGAAACATGCACGAGCCGGCATATACGACAATATATGCGCTCATCGGCTGGTATATACACAAGTAACATGGACGATGTGCTTTGTCAGAAATCCACTATGGAAGAGTACTCATAGGCGGCGGCCCGGTCCCCAGCGACGGCCCATTCGGGCCGGGCGGATATGGCACCGTGACGGGTGCGGCCCGGCAGAGAACAGCGGCACAGAAAACACACGCAAGGGAGGACGAAGCAGACATAGCAGTGGCGTGACAGGACCAGTACGCCGCTGCCATAACACGCCGCGCATGCAACGTGACGGCACGATGCCCCTACCCCGCTCTCCACGAGGACACTACGTGCAATGCGCCACGCGTAGCCTGGCGGTGTCATACGGCGACGTCAGAGGCGGGCATGCGGCGTCCGCGCCTTCCCTTCAGCGAGGCTGTCAGCGGCCGCGGTGACGGCTCTGTCTGCCGAGTGCAGTGCACACAGCGAGGGTACCATTCTGGGGGCCATTTTTAGCGCCCATGTCTCGTGGACGAGGTGTCCGTGGCTTGCAGTTACGAGTGGCTGCTCATTCCGCGTTGACGCCGTTACGCCCTTCGGCTGTCGAGGCTATCTACCAGCCGCATTAATATCGTTGATGCACGCTATCCTAGTCGCTGTGAGTTGCGTGCCCTCGCGTGTTTCGGACCCCATCTGTCCTGACCGTCAATGGAGGCGAGGAGGAGCGGAAGGCACCTCCCAGTTTTGTGCCGAGTCTACTATAGTAGAGGGACAGGAGGCTACACGCTCCTAGCATTTTATCCCGCCCTCTTTCTACGCCCCTTTCTACTCTACGACGCCTTGGTCACGCCGCTGTCACCCTCTTTTCTCTACAACTTGGCATATCTACTCTGCGCTACTGTAGACTATTACCCTTAAAACGTTAGTTACCTCTTACGTGATACTGTACATGATGATAAAAATGTTCATCTGCGTAAAACTATACGGCCACCCAGGGTTACGTACACCTCTTTCTATGCTAAGCGCACAAGCGCTACCGAAGCGTTACTCGTGTAAAGTAACAACCCATCTCATCCTTCGAAACTTCCCCAACTGCGCCGCCGCCCAATTAACCAACCTACCAATTTAGCACCAATTTAGCACTCCTAACACAACGCATAGCACAACGCATAGCACAACGCATAGCACAACGCATAGCCGCAGGCAACCACTAATTCATCTCCCCAAGTCGTCCATTAACCCGCCAAATCACTGCGATGATCGTCAGTCAAGTTAATGCTTTAGTGTTTCGTTCTACAGCAGCCCCAGCTAGCTCCTAAACCCTCTCGCAACATAGACCATAACCAATACAAGCGCCACCTACATACACTCTCTTACCACCCGCGCCTGTACATCACGGTCCGACAAAATTGGACCCGCCACCTAAGTGCGCGCCTCCTCCGCCACCTGATACCCGCTGCTCAGTAGTGCTGCACTTCCGCCAACAGCCACTTCGCCCGCTGCCGCCGCTGTTTGCAACCCCGCTAGCGAGTCTGAGCTGCCGGCGAGCGAACTGGCTGCCAGTTGCGCCGCTAGCGTCGCGTCATCGAATTGCTCTAGTACCCGCGTGTTGTAGCCACCACAGCACCCGCATTTGTGGTATACAAAGTGGAAACGAACCACGGTTTTTTCGGAGCAGTCGTGACATAAAACCCGCGATACCTTTTCCACGTACTCTGACGGTATCACGTCCCGTGCTATTCGTTCGTCCAGCTCCTTGTACCAGTCCTTCATGTCCGTTAGGCATTTGTTACAGATAGGGCATGTGTATCGGCTTACGGTGTGCTGTGAGAGGCATTCCACATGCATCGTGTGCCCACATCTCATGAACACCACCGGTTCTGTGCTCGTGGCAAGATAGTGTGTACAGATGGGACAGTTTGCGTCTAGCGACCGCTCTCGGCAGGGGTGCGTGTTCTTCGCAGCAATGGGCACGCAGCTACTGCAGCCGTCACAATGGTGGTTGTCGATGCCAAGACCCTTACCCACGCGGCAGATGCCGCATCCATCGCAGTGATACGCCTCCTTGCCTTCAGTGTCGTCGTAAAATTTACACTTGGCACAAAAGTACCTTGCAAACGTAATGTTGCAGCTGCGACAGTTGCTAGCCACAGGCTGGTCCTGTTCCCCACAGGCAGCACAGGCGACCTGCTCGGTAGCATGGCGGTCAATCTCATGATCCTCAGCCTCGTCGTGACATCTGCGACAGGGATAGTAGCGCTGGCAGCAGTGTGCACGAATCCAGCAGTTACGCTCATAGTGGGCGCAGCCGCGGGATGCGGAGGCGCCGGGAAAGATGCCCTGGGCCGGGGGCTGAACGCGCGAGGCCTTGTTAGCGGCGTTGAGGCGGCGCTCAGCAAAGAGCAGGTGGATGCGCTCGGCGCGGCGGGAGTCGGAGGTCTCGTCCTTCTGGACGGCGCGCACGGCGTCGCGCAGATCGAGCGGGGCGGGTAGGGAGTGCATGGGCGGGGAGGGGGCGGGGGTGCATTTGTCGGCGTGCGGGCACGCGGGCTCGGTGCGCCGGCGCTTGTGTGGGGCCGGGGGCGGGGTTGTTGGCGGGGTTGGAGGGGTGCGCGGTCGGTCGGAGGGGGTTGCCGCGGGCGGGGTCGGGCACATTGTGAGCACGAAGCTCCACGGGTGGGGAGGTGCGGCGGCCGTGCGGCGGGAAGGGAAGGGGGTTTTGTACACGGGGGCCCGGGTTGGAAGGTGCAACAAGGTGATGTGGACGAGGGATGGGGAGGGGTGGTGGTCACGCGATTTGGTGAGGCGGTGACGGAGGGTGCGGGCGGAAACAGCGGGCGCTACCGGGTAGTAGCGATGCGGTGGGGAGCAGTTGGCGACAGTGAGCTGCTGCGCGGGATTGCGCTGCAAGATCGCATCAGTGGCTGCTGTCGCGTTCTGAAGGTGTAGCAGTGCTAGAGCTGTCTGCACTGCAGACTCTGCAGAGCGGAGGGCGACAGAGCGACAGGGCGACAGAGCGACAGGGCGACAGGGCGACAGGGCGACAGGGCGACAGAGCGACAGATGAGCGAGCACAGCGTGAAAGATACAAATTTTGAAAGCGCATGCAGGTTGGCGCTGAAGACAGTAGCCGCATTGATTTGGATGATGAATTCGAAGCCGTATGCTGTATGATACGGCAGATATGGCAGCGTGGTTGTAGTGTTGTGAGCGATGGCGATTTTTATGTACGTGTGTAAATATTAAAATAAGGGTTTGGCAGCCCTCATGCAGCGTTCCGCGCTGTAGATAACTTACGCTGCCGGGCGTCTCTGGGCGTCGCCCTGCACAGTATATGTGCGATGACGGCGCCTGTGACAAAATCTGTGACAAAATCTGTGACGGGGATGTCACGAAACAGTGACGGGCTCTGTGACATCAGTGCAGAAAACAAGTTATTTCAGCCCGGCTTTGGGGCAAGACTCGTGGCAATGGTTCCGTACCCGTGACAGTATCTCTGCTGCCGTGCTGGCACTGTTGTGCAAGGTGGCCTGTGATTGGCCGTGTGCAGTTGTGGCTACAAAGGCATGCCGCCAAGGCATCAAGAGGGCGTTGCGCTGCATTTTGATGTGTTTTAAATTTCAATGGAAAAAGCTATTTGTCTGCGATGCCAAAGTCTCATGAAGGGTACCGAGGGGCACCAGGGGCACCAGGGGCACCAGGGGCACCAGGGGCACCAGGGGCACCAGGGGCACCAGGGGTATCAATGGGCCAGACAACCCAAAGGTACAGGTTGCCTCTGTGAGTGCCGCCCTGGGTACCGTTGCTGGGTAACATACCGAGCGGTACCAACTAGGTGCATCATGTACAACGACACCTACAGCAGCGCAACGACACCTACAGCAGCGCTTTTCCCTTGGTAGTACTGTACAGGGGAGCACCGAATGGTACCTGTGGTACAGGTACAGGTTTTTCGGTACTCCCCTGTAGTAACTTTTTTTAAAAAAGCTTTGTAAAGCACGTCTGTGAGACATCTGTGTGTACTTGGCTTTATATTTATATATAATTCGCAGTACACCAGCGAAGCGGGAGAGTTGCGTGGGTGCCTCGCTGGAAATTGACGTGAGCTGATTATCGTAGACGAGCGCATGTGGCGCCTTTTTCAACAGCACCCGTGATCATCACACAGAAACTTTCCACCGATGCATTAATTATGCCGCACAAAGCATCGGTGGAAAGTTTCTGTTGCGAAGGAAGGGAGTGTGTAGAGTGTCGGGAAGAAATAAATTTAATTAAAATTAGTAAGCCATATGTTCATTTTGCATGGGTGCGCTGTGGACATTAGAGTTTGGGACGCACCCCAGACAACGACACTTCGTTAGAGCTGCTGCTGCCCGTTGCAGTACAAGAAGAAGAAATGACAGGTGGCAAATATTAAGTTTGATTCAGCTCAAATTTGAGCGAAAAAGCTTGACGAAAGTGCGTACTAATTTAGTGATCAGAGGGCCGTTTGGTCGCCCCATGTAAGCCGGACTTTGGGCTACGCGCATATTGAATGGACTGACGCCAGAAAATATGGCTATTGTAACAAAAGCTGAGTAATTTTAATTGCCCATATGAAACAGCTTGTAATTTTCTCAGTTGTCCTCAATTTTATTTCGTTTCACAGCACAGCACTGCCTCTCAGCGCACTGCAGTGCAGTATTCTGCAGCAATAACATGTCGGTGGTGCCGACGGCGAATACTGCACATACCGTTCCAACAGCGAATGGGCGGGACAGCATGCACAGCGGGAAAAGAACAGTGACTACCTATGAGACGGGATGCAGTTGGCAATGAGTGTTGCTGACATGGCCAATAACATCGTTTATGCATGTGATGCATATTAAAAGTGGCAGATTGTTTTTGTCAAATCTCACTGGCTCTTATCGTTAAAACAGAATGGATATGACCTTCTCTTCTACCCTTCAAAGCACACGCGAACAGCTCTATTAAAATGAATTTCAAAATAGGCAGCGGCAATAGCCCAACTTGTAGTCGCGCAAAAGACCTTTCAAAAGTAAACAGGAAAGTACACTACAGTTTTGTACACGACGGCAGGGAGCGGAAGAGAGATCTGTATGCAGATGCACAGCACAGCTGCACGATCCTCGTGCTGCTCATGTGCTGTGCACTACCGGAACATGATGTAGTCCAGTATAAATAGCTTCGTGACACTTCTGGATACAGAAACCGCAGTTCGGTGGGGAAACAACTTGATCATCAGATCATCTGGAATATTTGGAATGGATACCATGGTCGGCCAGTAATTTGCTGCCCGACCACAATATCTGGCAGCAACCTACCCAACTTTTCAATGCATTACGTGCACAGCTTGCCCTTTGCTGTAAGAATCCTTCCACGGCGCAGACGCAACATCATAACGGAGTATGCCGCCCCTGGAGCCCGTTGCATTACAGTATACAGACCAATTCGACTTGCTGTATAAAAAAAGGTTGCCGCATTCTATCAACATCAACAGACACTATCCGTACATGATGTGTGGATAGTGTTTGTTGATGCATGCACAAACAGCAGACCAAATCGCCAGCCAAGTGCCTTCAAGGCAGGAAGTCCGTCACGCCTCACACCTCCGAGCCCACATCACCTCGCCCCTCGCCCCTCGCCCCTCGCCCCTCGCCCCTCGCCCCTCGCCAACCGCCGTTCATCACATCGGGATATCTAATTTATTAATTTATTATGGGCCGCCGAAACAAACCTTCCCTTTCAAACATTCCCTTTCGGTGCCTTTTTAGAGCATACTTTGATGCTTCACCACTCTCTATTTAGATATATCTATATATCTACCCAAACCTCAATATCGTATGATGCCGTGTTGGCTCCGGCAGCCAGCAGGGGGCCAGAAGGGGACTAGTAGGGGCCGCACAACGGCCCTACATGGCCTAGCCGGGGCCCAGCATGGCCCAGCATGGCCCAGCATGGCCCAGCAGGGGACAAGCGGCCACGCAATATATTCATGCAGAGCGAGCAGCAAGGAACGGGCCTGTTTGTGCACGCATGCATCTCCGGGCGCGACGCAGCCTCATTGACGTAGGGCCTCGGTGGCGGGTAGTTGGGGGGCAGCGAACACGTCAAACGCGTGCGTCAGGACGGTATGGGCGCCGTGTTGTTTGGCGGGAGGCTGATACATCAAAATATGAGCGCGCCGTCCCAGCTGTTGCGTTGCTGCTTCTCTTCCACGTGCTAGCCTGCTAAAGATTAGTGTAGAGTTGCCTTGGGATGTTACATAAATACTTTCCTGGTTGCGGTACCGTTTGGAGGACTTCATGCCACGTCGACAGTGAAAACGTCTTCCTCTCTCCCTGTTCCATCCTTGTAGACTTTTAAAAGTAGAACTTCCAAAGCTCCATAATTATAAGGGAGAAAGTCAATAATAGCGTGCGAAGACTCGTTTAAGGTCAATATTACGACGGGCCAGCTTTTTGGTTCAATATTAGCATCTGGACCGGTAGAAAAGCCAAGGACAGCAGAAGGGCCTTAACAAAGTTCAATATTGCCCTGCTGGCCCCTTTTTCCACAAAAGAACGTAATCATAACCGAGCAAACTGAGGCAGCCAATAGTTGCCGTGCGATATGATAATTACTTACAGTTCATAAGTCTCCAGTTTCTTGGCCTATGCTACGTTTTAAACCTACTGTTGGAGTCTCCAAGAACAAGAACGGATACTTAATCCACTAGAAGTACTTATCATATCGTACGACAACGATTGGCAGCCTCATTGCGCCCTGTTATGATTAAGTCCATTCGAGGAAATAAGGGCCCAGCAGGGCTAATATTGAACTTAATTAAGGCCCTTTCTACTATCTTTGGCCTTTGCACCAGTCCAGATGCCAATATTGAACCAAAAAGCTGCCCCGCCGCTAATGTTGACCTTCTCCCTAATTATAATTATAGCTCACGTAATATTTCTCATACCCGCCCACCCTCGCAAAATATCTATCCATTCCGCCAGCAAGACTCTACTGAACATGCCATGCCCAAGTGACGCCCACCCATTTGCCAACCCTATCCGCCACCTCCACCAACACACCCTGCATCGCGCAGCACCATCCCACCCCCCCGCCCGGACCTCGTACTCTCTCGGCCGCTACCATACCTGAATACATCTGTAGCTTTCTCATGCTCTCCGCCGCCTACGTATAGCCACATAATGCACCCCACATCACAATAGCGCATAATGTCCCCCTGGATGCCTTGCAGCCCCCAGCGTTACGATACGCTGCAGATTGTTGGCATGCTCATGAGGTTTCATGTTGTAGAACATGTGATAATTGCCGACTTCGTAGAGTCTCTTTACATTCAGATGCATGTCGGGCAGCCAAGACCACTGTAGCACACGCGGGAGCGCCGCTCGTTTGTCTTTTTGTACGTACAATACCTTCATGCCCCGGACGCATCGCAAGAGCGTTGCAGCATGGCGCTCGGAGTTGATTGCCGTGTCACAGGCACGGAAAGATTGTGGAATGATTTTTTCGGCTTGAATCATCCTGCTAGTGCTACCGTTTTGCTGTCCATCACCAATGCATAATCATAGCATAGTATTCAACGTCCACATGGACAAGATCTAGTCAGGACCAATGTCCTCGGTGGCCGAGCAAGCATCTCTACTGTTTCTGGGCGCTCTATTTATGCGTATGCATAAATAAAAATAAATAAATGTTGCAATATTTTGCTGCATGTACAGTACAGTTGATGGAGTACGATGAGTATACCTACAGTGTACACCATAGCAACAGTCTGTAGGCAGGTAATGCAATAACCACTGAATTATATCCCTGAAATTCCAAGGATAGCAAAGTACTATTTATTCTTTTTTCTTTAGGAGGAAACAAAAATTATTTTCCCTGCCGCACGGAAGATTAAATTATTTAAATTATTCAGAATATTATTAGTACTGTACAAGGAACTCTTGGGGGCCTTCGGCCCCCGAGCTCGCTATCCACGGACGACATCGTGCGAGTAGTCGAGGCCCAGCAAGTTGAGGTCTCCTTGTAGTATTGTATATAATGTGGAACGCTCGGAGGGCCTTCGGCCCCCCTTCGCGGTATGCAGACGTATAGATATAAAATATACTAAATTTGCACAGGAATCTCATTTCAAAAGAAGACTATGTTTGTGCGTTGGAAAACCATGACAGATTCTGCTAGATTATGTCTGGAATAAAAACCAACTATCCAAAAAAGAAATCAAAAAATAAGCAAACATGCGTAGTATAGAAGAACATAGGAACTAAACTATGAAAATTCAACGAGTAGGGTAGAGAGAAGCAATGCGCAAGGTTCCTTCGACGAATTTGATAGCCTCCTTTAGGACTGGGTTGGCAACAGGTACAGGCATGTCGTGGATTCTGGAGGCTCCCCTAGGAGTATCTTCTTCTTTGTGTAGCAGCAGTACGTTTCGTGACTTTCTTGCTCTTGAGAGGGCAACATAAAGTTGACCAGGGGAGAAGAAGTTGGGTCGGAGGTCGGTTACCAAGGCTGAAAGTGTCTGTCCCTGAGCTTTGTGAACTGATGCACTAAAAGCAAGGCGTACAGGAAACTGACGGCGCAAGACCTTCACATCGGAGAACTCAAATTGGAAATCTATGCGGTGTAGTGCATGTGTTTCCCGCGGTCTTCCGGAAGAGGGAACTGCTGGTACGTATAGCAGTCGACGTTTTTATCTCCTGACAACAAAAAAAACGTCCGCTGACAATTTGGCAGTGAAGGACGTTTCAGATGACCATAAATGGAGCTCCTACTTTAAATTTCCTAGAAAAGAGGAGGTACTCCAGTCGGAGCATACTTTTATGTAAGCCCCGCATCTATTATTGCATGAGGTTGCTGACTAGAGCTTCCTATTACACGTATTTTCTCAACTTTAGTGGAAGACATGAGTTTAAAAGGTGAACCTTGGAAAGTTTAAGGGCATTTTCGTTGTGTTTATCAACCAATTCATTTGTAAAATAAATTATCAAGCGATCCGGATCCAAATCTGTGGTGCTTTTCGTCCACATCCAGCGTCAAAAGAATTTGTAAGCTTCTTTGCAGTTTTGCATAGATTTTGTAGTACCTTGCACGGGGGGTACTACGGATGTTTGATTTCTTGCGACCGATATGGCCCTGTAATCACCCCCCAAAAAAAGGGAGTGATACAATGGATGGTGGTGCTAAAAATAGTAATTTTTGTAAAAGGTATGAGAAGGGGTTGGATCGGTTGGTAACCAAAGGGATACTATCACTGTAAGAACCCACCCCTCCCTGTAA
>JAUBNZ010001416.1:0-11610 GCA_032355485.1 Bonnemaisonia californica | reverse complement strand
GGTTGTTGGCGCAGGAGTGAATAGGAAGGCGGAAAGAAGGCCTGCGGCTGCAGCGGCGTTGCTGTCGGGACGCCAGGGTGGTACAAGCCAGTGGAAGACATCGCCTGCGACGGCGGCTGGTTCGGCGTTGATTTCCCGAATTGACCGGTGGGTCCCTGAGCCTGATGAGGGGTTGCGGGAGTTCCGGGCAACGCCGGGATATTCGGGGGCGGCGGGTGTACACCCATGGCTATGGAAGCAGGGCGATCTTGCACTTTGCACGGGATAGGGACATGTATTTGCGGGGCCGCCCCCACCCCAGCCGGGGTAGCAGGGCTCGCAATTGCCTACGAGATCGAGGCGTTTCCAAGCGGCGATGATCGGTCTCGCGACGCTCGTGAACGCGTCCTGACTCCGGGGAGGCTCGACGGGCGCGGGAGAATATTTTTCCCTGCGGATATTGGTTGCGGGTCACGCCGAGAAACATGCGTAGGCAAAAGGGAAAAGGAAAGAAAAGGGGGGAAACGGGGTGTTTTACGTCTGTCGACGGGTGCTCGTCGGGGAAGAGCCTGCGAGATATCGCGCTGTGGGTCGTTCGTGGATGCGTCTTTATGATTGAATGAATCCCAATCGAGGGGCTGCTCTTGACCTCGACTTGTCGGAAACCTGTAGACCATTAGACCACAGAACGTGGTTATCTCGCCACAAAGAGTGCGAACACTCTGCTTGACTTGTAGGACAGACCTGTTCCAAACTTCCAGCTCCTAGGTCGGGAGCCCAATGTGGGACCAGAAAAGTCGACAGACTGTAGCGGTCCGGAAAAGGGTTTGCAGCTGGGAGAAATGGGAAGGGAATTGTCCAGGAGATATCCCTCGTGACGCGATAGCGGTGGTAGAGGTAAGGGGAAGAGGGATCCGGGGAGCGGACCAGGAGGAAGTGGGAATGAGGCGGGTCCTCGTGTAGCTCGCAATCGTGAATGCACGGGGGTGCCGTGATCCAGATGCGAGGGGTTCTGCGTAGAGACCCCGTGCAGTGGCACAAACCCTAGAAGCCGGTAGACTGACAAAGGCACACGCGCGCTAGCAAGCGGTAATGGGAACGAACACGCGGGCGCGAGTTGGCGCGAAGCACAAGACTAGTCGTATGAGTTTAGGTCTCTCGTTTACCTCCAAGGTCGCTTGCCTATTTATTCATCGTCGGTCAGGTTTCCCCGACCGTTGTTAAGGGTGTACTAAGCACCAACTGTAATGCTACCGAATGCATGCCAGTACTGTAAGGGTCTAACTAGTGTATCTGTAACGGGTAGTGTATGTACGTCTATCGTCGAGTGTTGCTAAAATACAGTACGGGTGTACTCTGCTAAAGCGGTGCCACGTGTACCAGTTGGCCGTCCATACTGTTGTCGCGCTTGCACAGTTACGGTGACATAGCTGTACAGTCGCGTTGAGATACAACCGTCGTCAGGTGGGCAACGTGTAAGGGTTGCACCTTGCGCGGGATCACGGTTACCTCAGTTTGCATCGAAAGTGAACGGCTTTCTAGCCCGAGGTAGCGCGAGGGAGCGGGTCATCCATCCAAGCGGGAGCGGGCGCGAGTGCGTGGCCATCGCTATAAAAGGGGCACTTGTTCGTCTGAGCTTTTGGGTCTGGACCAGGACTCACAAAAATTCCTACAAGCAGCTTCATGAAATTCTCGGTTTTATACACTGATCTTAACGGAAGATGCAGTAGCAAAGATCACATGAAAAGTGTTCGAAATAGGTAATACAGGCGTAGTAGTTGTCAGGCGATTTTCGTCGGCAGGTTGTTGCGGGGTTACTCTTCCCTGCAGCTCACACTAAAATACATTACAGGATTCTGTGGATCGGCTGATACGACCAGATTATCAAATGTATTTTCATCTGATGGTTTGATATCCTCTGTTTGTTGGTCTGTGAGGACTAGTTTTTCAAACTCATTTCTGTCTGCGCATATAGATGGGTCTGCCAGTGATTCCAAATAAGCATCTTCTTCTGTAACTAATTCTTATAGTACTTGTCCAGCTGCAGTGTCGTTTGAAACGAGCTTGCGCACTCGACTACGAGCAGCTTCTATAACAGAATCAGAATCATTCTGCTTGTAGTGTGCACGACGAAAGTGTCCGTAGCGATTACACTTGAAGCATCGAATCTTAGAAATATATCTTATTATGCGAGGTTTCGAGCACTCCTAATTTGCATTTTTATATGCGTTGGAACTTTTCCAGACCTTTTGTAGCTCTTAGGGAACGCGTATTGGGCACCATATCCATTAAAGTGAGGAGTACTTCGTGTCTTTAGGTCTGATGTTGTATTAGAGTCAGCAGATGAGCGTACAACTTCATTCTCCCATATTAAAATAGCAGCGGAAAGCAGGGTGTAAATAATAACCACTTTTGGATTTTGGCGAGTGGTTATTACGTAATAAACACATGGTTATAACCGTAATAACCGCATTTCCAGCCCCGAATGATGGTTATTAGAAATGGTTATTAAATGTGGATATTAAGTTAGTCGACGTTGGCCGCACCTTCTGACAAAACACGAGGCTTCTATTGACTCTCTCTCAGCATGGCTTAGGTCTCTAGCACTATCAGAACACAGATGTCTACTAGAGAGGTCTAGACACCTTTCGGAATCCTGACTGCATCTGCTTTAGTCGTTACTTGGGCACTGGCATCGATCGTAAAAGATGAGTATGACCTGGGCAGCCGCTCTACAGCTTGCCTATCGTTGTCATAGCCTTGAGTTTCCCAACAGCGTCCAGACTGAATAGCTTAGACAACGAAGTCTTGAGCCCGCGGACGCAGGTCATTTGGTCTTGGTCTTGATGCACACCCGGCTCGTTGTGTCTCGGGAGCTTGCCTATGGGGTGCGCTTCTATCGACAGGCTGCGGAGCTCTTCCTCCTCCGTGCAAAGAGAGAAGTTGTCATCTTGAAAATCGTCGACGGCAGCATCGAGCTGGGCAACTCCTGTCGAGATCGAGTTGATGCGCTGACGTCAGCCAGAGCCGGGTCATCTCGTGAATCGTAGGAGGCATCTGTAGCCGAAGAATCTTGAAGGTGTGCATGTTCATCCTCAATCTCTGCCCCTTCTGCACCGTCAACGACAATAGGGCTCCCGGCACCGCTCGCACTGCAAGCGGTCGGGGCTGCCGCTGGGGCTTCCTGCACTTCATCCTCCCCAGCTGACAAGCTGCACGCGCTGTTGGTCTCGCTGCCCCCATTATGCAATGATTCTGGGGCCTCTAAAATGGATGACAAGTCGCTGTCTGCAAGCTCGCTCAGGCACCATGAGGCTTCAGCTGATGACCTGAGCTTTCTCGTGTCTCGGGCTGCATTGGCGGCATTCGCGCGGTCTCCGGCGCGCCCTGACCTAACCTCCGCCGATATAACTGACAAAGATGTGACTGTGGAGTTCAATAGGTGGCTCCGATCAGGGGCTACAATGCGACCGAGCTGTGAGAACAAGCGCTCTGGGTCTGCAGCACTCGGAAGCACTGCGAAAAGCTTGCACGCCACCTTGGCAAGAGCCGTGATAGACGCGGCACTGGAGCTATTGTCTCGGCTGTGCATTTGCTCAACAAATGACCAGTAGGTCGCGGGCGCGTTGGCTGCGCTTTTGCCTCTCTGTGCCCACGTCTCGACGCCCGAAAGCTACTCTGTAACCCCTATCAACACGTCGGGGCAGCATCCAGGTCGTCATTAGCGGGAGACATGATCCAGCGAGCATAGTAAAACCCAACCCATGTTACTATTGAAAGTATGGGCACCGCATCATTCACCATGCCCCGCGCAGTCTGATTGTACTTTGGGCTCAGAAAGAAGCATAAAAGCAGAAGGGGCATCTCGAGAAGCTTCCACCTCTTTTCTAGAGCCCGAATCACTACTGACTCACCGGATGCGGAGAGTGCTTGATACTGGAGAGCATGACAGTAGACGAAGTCGGCGAGCGTAGCAGAGCTCCCCTGTAGGACAATGGATGACTCAATTGTAGGCACCATTAGTCTCATCTACTCCAGCAGGTCGTTCCAAAACGTGTCGTCTTGGATAGATGCAAACGCACGCTTCATGCCTTCTAGGCTTCTCTCCCTCGATCTTCGAGCCCTAACCAACTCTGACGATGCTGCTAGAGCCAGAATTTGCAGTGGGGTTCTAGCCCTAAGAAAAGAGCAGCCAGAAAGCCAGCTCGTTGTCCATCTTGTCGCTGACCCCGTGCACAGCGCAAACCACTTACCATTTCCAAAAACCTCCTCCATCTTGTCGCAAAGCCTCGGGAGCCATTTTGACGAGCTGCAGTTGAAGAAGAACATTACGATGTGTAGCATATCCGATATCACTCTTGACTTGGACGATTTGGTGAGCAAGTCGCCGCATTGCAGCGCCGCAATATGCGCAAAACGCGGGATCCAGATTCGGTCGGGGTGACGAAGCGACATAATTGCACGGGCTTTGACATTTGCTCCAACAGAGTCCGAACAAAATGCGTCCGGGGGGCGCGCTTGTCGGACTATAAACTTGCTTAGGAGCTCACTCTCCTCTTCCGGAGGCTTTGAGGACTCGAGTATTAGCAGCTCCCAGTTGCACGCTATTGACAGGCCGTCCAGCTCCTCTGCGATTATCGGCAATATAGCAGCGGTGTGCCCCTCAGCCCCCGGGCGGCCAATTGTAATGCCTGAGAAGTGACTCTTCGCCCTTGATGCCCAGCCATAATCGTCCAAAGTATACCCATGCTCTAAAAGCGGGCCTGCAGCAATCGAGTCTCTTCGCCTTTTCAACGCTATTGCCTCCCGGGACGGCAAGAACTCCTTGAGAATCTTTGCATGCGTAACCGCTAGCCCCCGCGCAGCAACATCACGCTCTCCGACCCTCATATAAAAAGCCAGCAGAGCCCTAAACTCAGGAGAGCAGAGAGCTCGGAAAGATATTTTAGAACTTGCAAGCAGCTCCGCAACCAAATGGCCGTGCGTTGTTTTGTTGTAAGAAGTGCGCTCGCCGCCAGCCCGGTACGAGTAAATGCACGCTTGATTGCCTCTCGGGGGCTTCTTGCCCCTTGAGCGGGACTCCGTAGAGGATGGAGTAGATCTTGACCGCTTCTCCGTGGACGAGAGCGCAAACTCAGCAGCCTGCGCCCTCACCGCCGCCGGCACATCCGCGCAGTGAAGCTTAAGATGGCGGATCATGTCGGCAGTCTTCCCCGGAACGCATCCTAGCTCCTTCGACCGACGCTTTTGAGCCTCGCTGAGGTCTTGCATTGCGGTCAGCTCGGAGAGTTCAGATGGTGTGAGTCCCACCGGTTTGCAGTAATTGCAACATGCCTGCATCATGAACCCAGAGTACGGCACTTCGGTTTTCGAAAAGTGCGTCCATACCTCCCCGTCGTGGCGAGGCATCGCCAACGCTTCGGTGAAGTTCGGATTGGGAACTAGCGGTGCGAGTCTCTGAACTCAGTTTCGGACCCGAACACAGTGTTAAACTGAGTTGGTTGGTCGTTCGGAACACTAGCGCCCAAGAAGTCTTGTCACCGGATTTACGCCACACATGGTTGGTCGATGGAAGAGTCCCCATCCCTTCCGTCGACCAGCCAGCGTCTGCCACCAGGCATAATACGACCACGTGTTACACGTTGTTACACGTGTGGGTGGTTCTAACCACCCTAAATCTGGCCTTGGTTATAACCAGTTTAATAACCATGGTTATTACGGGGGGTTATTACCTGTGGTTATCATTTTTGTACCCTGGCAGAAAGTCTAGACTATAGATCCCCCAATAGCATATAATTTCGCATCACTTCCTCCTCTAAGGTGCGAGACCATTTACACTTCTCTACTGTTTTCATTAGAGTTTGTAATTTAAAAATGTCTCCCCTCTTCTCCTTTGGGAGTTGCTGGTTCAGCCTTGATACTTCTTGATAGATTATACCAAGTGAAGCAATGCGACTGCAATTATGTTCCTTACGGATATCATCAATACTCATACTCTCTGCAATACTCTCAATTTGTCGCTGGTATTCGGCTGTTTCAATTTGAGACTCAAGTTTGGCGAACTCAGCGCCAATCTCGGAGTATTCAGGGTAGTTTTAAATGTTCATAGTCCAATGTAGTAATGCGGGTCCTTTCAGTATACATAATACAAGCATAACACGGCTCCCATGGGGATATTGTCTCTGGTCAAAATATGTTAGATAGGTATATCGAGTTTCGTCTATATTAGATGCTTCTGCCAAGATGCCGGTGTAGTTTTTATTTTCATGGAAGCGCCTACCGGTGGAATCGACACGTCTCCAAACAGCTTCAGTTTCTGGTCCTGATTGAGAACTAGAGACAGAGCTTCCCGCTCCGTTACCTTGTGCGGCGGGTGTATTCGTACTCATATCTCTACGAGATATTGTCCAGTCGGAAAGCGTTTGGTTAGCAATTGTGTGCAGTGCATTACCATGAGCATAACGTGTGTTGGAAAAAGTTTGAGGAAGAGGCAGACCTTGCCTACTATGTACTTTTAATCCACAGAACGAAAGTACATCTCGTAGTGCACGGTAGTGAAAAGGAACTCTAAGGCATGAGAGTGCAAGGAACACCTCTGGGGAATAGTTCCAGTGAGGCTTCTTGTGCTAGCTCAGATGACATTTGAGCTGAAGTTATGATAAATTTGATGCCATCTAGCATAGAGTGCTCCTCCTCCGATACCCCTTGAATGCAGCTTACAAAGGTTTCGATATATTCCCTCTATGATTCCCATGCCTGTGCTGTGTTACCTCCCTGGTTAGATTCCTGATTCGTAGGCGCGGTTGTAATGGGCATTGTAGTGTAGAATAATGTTACACGTACAACTAGTATCCACCTTACAGAGTTAAAAATACTTGTCGTATCAGGTAGCGTTAGCACTGCGAGCTCTGTACTTTGAAATCAAATCCTTTTCCCGATACAGTATTATGCGGGCTTCGAGTAACAGCAGAGTCTCGTGTGAATCGTAATTCTGTAGCAAGCCGATGAACGCACGCTATGCAGTGATCGGGAAAGTTCTGTAATCGAGCAACCTTAGGACTTACTGCGCAACGTGCCTATCAGATCAAAAGAGAATACGGCTTATTAACAGCCTCCGCGAATGAACATAATATAATCCAAAGGACCTTTCTCCCTTAAGGATGCAAGAAGTTTTGCAAGTAGAGACACAGAGACAACATGGAGCTCTATGCCCTTTCTAGGCGGTATTAAAGGGAAGTGGAATGAATTCGTAGTACAGGTCCGCAGTGTGCTAACAGAAGTGTACTATTTGGATTTTTGGGTCGGGCTGGGGCATGCTGGGAGAAAGTTCCAGTTTTTTGTGGTCGACACGGGTCGGTGGTCGTTTCAGGTCAGTGGTCGTGTCGCGGTGTGGCCATAGACTTATAAGTGATGTCGCTCACAGTTATTATCTACTCTACACGGCGGTCTCTTCCTGCAGTCCGGAGTGTGCGTTCGGAGCAAGGCGAAGGATGAAAGGCAGTGGTGAGCGCAGCAGAACTCCTTGCGAGTATTGCTTAGTACTCGTGGATGATACAGACACGATAATCGGGTCCCTTCTTTCGAGCGTTGGTCAGTATCTCTGACTTGGCCGTAAAACTATATAGCTGCTGTACGCAGTAAAAAGGGCCTTTTGTAGGGGCATACGCTACTGTATTTCTAACATATATCTCTAGATTGTTCGAATGATACCATTACAGTATTATAATGTTCCAAAATATCCTAGTCCCCAAACACTTCAAAACCCCTATACCCCCTACCATAAATCGACAAGGCGTCAAACAGAGCCAATCGATTCAAGTTCTCAACAAAAACCCGACAACTACAGTAAATTTGCGTATTTGCGGTTTTCTACACTCCACCTTAACAGCCGACCGTAGGACTCCGTCGTACCGGCTTTTGCCCGCTGACCCGTGGCACGCGTACGGGGCACGGTCGAATGCGTTCAGAAAAGTGACACATACAACACATGGCACCCGAATCACGTTTAACTACACCTCCGCCGCATCGAAGCTGCGTGCAGCGTAATCGTGACACAGGTGCGTCACGCAGCACCATCACACGCCGGTCCGCTCACCGCCCCATCCTCTTCCGCCTCGTTCCGCCTGCGACCCCGCCCGCCTCCACATCCTTCCTCGCCTGTCTCCGCCTGTGGTTACGCCAACCGCCCCATCCTGCGTCGCCTCGCTCCGCCCGTGGCCCCGTCGACCGCTTCATCCTGCGGCCCGTGGCTCCGCCGACTGCCCCATCCTGCTGCAACTTGTTACACGCGCGGCCCCGCCCACCACATCATCCTGCTCCGCCAAACTACGCCTGCAGTCCCTTTAACCGCCCCATCCTGCTTCGCCGCGCTCCGCCTTTCCTTGCAGCACGAAATCCTTCCTCCACCGTCACCCCCTGTCTCCCAGCAGAGGACGCCATATCTTTCGGCCCCGTATGGTTGCGCCTGCCACCCTCATCTAGAACTCGACCAAAAGTCATCTTGCCTGCCTGGTTTATATCTTTGAGGTACTATGTAGTTTTTTCTAAAAACTCTGACACCCAGCGTTCGCGATTTTTTTCTCTCGCTTCTTCCGACAGCCTCGCAACATAGAATTGGTAGTCGGGGAGATACTCGAGGAATGCGATTGGTTACTGTTCGTTCAATCAAGGCAAGTTTAGTGTGTTTCGATTGCTCCAGGTTTGCGGTGCTCTCCTTGAGTTCTTATTCTTTTTCACGTCTCTCTAATACTGGTACAGATGGGAAAGCACAGAATTATCGAGATGAATCAGTTGCTTCCGCCCTGCACTACTTGATCGAAGTTCGCGGACATGCTCATTAGACCACTGCGCCAACCATGCCACGTCTCTCCAACCGTTCAGCATCCAAGCTTGCAATACGTTCATATGCATCTGTAGGTGGAATAGAATCCCCGAGAGGAGGAGAGACTTGTGGTGAGGGAAGTAGAGCGAGGTTCCCCCTACTAGTAATGGGGTTCTCAAACAAAGGGTAACGACGGCCGTCAAATCGTCCGAATATCCAAGACGGTGCATGATTGTTTCTTTGTAGGTCTCTACATTCCGGACGTGAATCACTTGAATAAAGCTGTTTTTAAAGGAAGTACTTACTCAGATAAAATGAAGGGCAGCTTCATATCCACTGCGAATGCAGAGTTATGTAACTCTCTCTGTCGGGTGCACTTGCTGCCTTCGTATCCCATTCCCTACAAAATGATTTATACTAAATCGCCAGCTTCTTTGCAATTTTCAGCATCTCAAACTAGTGGTGGAACTTAGGAAGCAAACTGGAATTGATAATGTACTGAAGAAAGTCAATGTTTGGACGATTGTAATAGACCAGAAAGTTTCTTTTCAGGACTGACCAGTGCCCCTCGACGTACATATTGGTTCTCAGGAATGGGATACCGGAAACCATATCTGGTCGTCCCCACGCCTCAAAACAGGTTCCATTACCAGCATACCAATTTTCCATGAGGTATATAAACAATGGGTTGTGAGCAGGGGTTTCATATGTATCGTTGAGCCTATACAGTACGTTTTGCTTGATTTGCCCTCTTGTGAGAGATTTATTAACGCTTTGATGCATGTTATAATTCCTCTATATCATATTCAGGAGGGCGCTCTCCCGCTTATCACTCACTTCGCATTCTCTCTCTTTTCTAAACTTTTTAATCTGCCTTTTTGTAGCGGCCTTCATCTTCCAGTAGCACAGAGTAGCGGTTAGATGAAAGACAGACTCAATAGCAGTTCGTTGCCCGGCATATTTGTCTGAGAACAAAACAGAAGGTTGAAAATTTCCCAACCTGCTTTTCAGCGAAGAAAGGAACCCAGTGAGTACATGAAGTCTTCATTGGGATCCTTTAGATTGCAGAAGCAGATAGGCGATTATGAAAAAAAGTCCCGAAAAACGTTTTCATTACAGTAAAAAGTTCGAACCCGCTGCTGTTTGTCTTGAAAGTGCTGTCTATAAAATATTATTTGCATACGAACGAAGTCAAAAACACTTTTCCAACAATCGTGTTAAAACCCAGGGCTTATGGGTCATTGTTTTGGAAACGTACTTCACGATTACCATCCTGTCGTACAAATTATTTAGCAGATCGGAGTGGATCAGAATAAACATAGTACTCCTCCTCCACAGCTGCAGAACACCTGTAGTGCACTTTGCTCCAAGTTAGACCAGCTATGCCGGACTCCCGTAAACTCACCAAGATTTGCCCAGGAGTAGAAACCCTTTTTAGAAAGGCCGTGGATGCTTTGATCCGTTTCATTAGACACAGGAAGTTGGAATAGGCGGATCTCATGGACGCAGTCATGTGCAGTTCATTATGAACAGGATATGTTCTCTTTTACGAGCATGATAATTCGCCCATAGCATTCTTCAAGTTTTTGCCGAGATCTTTTTCTCGACCCAGAACTACTCCCTGCACCCGAGCGTACTGAATATGCTTCCTGGCTAGAATTGTAACGATTTCTATTTCCAACCGAACCGGCCTTCTTATAAGAATACTGCTCGACTCTTTTTAAAATTTCCGAAGCTGTATGAAGTATGGTACGTGCATCGTCCTTGGAGATCTGTGGCGGATTTCTTCATTTTTTCTCAGGAAAGAGATTTAAATCTTATACCCCACTTTAATTAAATTGCACATCGTACAACACTTGTGAAAAATCTCCTTGCAATGCATTCTGATAAAAAGTTATCGCAATCATCTGGGATAGGCAGATTTGCCTTCAGAAATATCCTTGAGTATGACAGACTGGGCGAAACCTTACGGAATCCATAGCACTTTTCGACAATTCTAAACCATCTAGTGGCACGAATGCATAGGTTTGCTTCTTTCGGAGACATTTAGAACATTTCGAACCTGCCATAGTACGCAAGAATAAAGCGTTTTGGTACACAGGCTCGGTAGGAAAGATACTGTGAAACATGAGTTGGAAAAATAGAGATTTCGAAACTGTGTCATGGCTTGATAAGAGATTGTTGAGCATTTGGTCAACTGTTCCGTTTGGAACTCTGTACGCATGCATAAACTCGTCAAGATCCTCAATACCTGGCAAACCTAGGAAACGAACGAAATGAACCGCCATCATATTCCTATCGATCATACCCAAAGAGGTTCTCTCCAGTTGCGTTACTCCATCAACGACCTCCGTCAAGGTTTACCAGATCATTGTAGCAGTCAACGGGTATAAACAGGTGCTGTGAAATTGTAGATGTGGGAGTAGGTCGGGCTATAGAAGGATCATACACGGTCCGCTATGGAAGGTGTGGTACCAGATGAAGCCGAGTGTTGGGTGACGCAGTCTGTCGGCAGATTCAAACGAGGAGCCAAGTGAGTTCAGCCGTCGCGGATACTGACTGCAAGTGGGACAGCCGGCTTGGAGGGTGGAGCTATGCGGAGCGAGCTGGAGCAGGACGGGTCGCGGGAGGGGTAACGAGGAGCAGGATGGGTTGCGGGCGGGGTAACGTGGAGCAGGATGGGGTGGCGGGTGAGTGTAGTATTCCGCAACCTCCAGAGAACTGAAGTTGCAGCCACAGGTTCCTAGTGACCTCTCGGTAGCTGGCCTTCGAGAGGGTGGTAGAGCGACTCCTCCCCGGAGGAGTTGCTC
>JAUBNZ010001415.1:0-11610 GCA_032355485.1 Bonnemaisonia californica | reverse complement strand
CCCAGGTCGACGTCACGGCATTGTCACGTTGACCATAATTAGAATGGTATAATAGCTTGTCATAAGTTGGAAGAGGGTGCGAACTCGAGAATAATCTAACATTATCCATCAGCGTACACCAGCGTGACCGCGTGTGACCCAGAACCCTGTGGCCTGTTTAGCTTTCGGTTGCGCTGGACACTGCTGTACCAACCGAGGTAATACTAATTGCGAACTGTGTATACCTCCCAGGCCTCTGCCATTGTGGTCCGTGCTGTGTTATCGAATCAGGCGTAATGACAGTAGGGATTACAGTAATCTCTTGACATGAAATCGATATGTGAGTGATCGAAGCATAGATGAGCACGTTATTGTTCGTTGAGGCTAATCTGTACTGAAATGAGATTGAGATAAATTGGACCGATTGTTGTAATTACAGTAAGGTGCTGTGCCATGTACTGGATTGGTATTGGTGCATGGAGTACTGATGTTGATGGGGAGAAAATGTTGAGGACCGGGGGGTGCATGGGGATCCTATTGGGCCGATGCGTACAGCAGCTTTTTTTAGGTAATGTGTGGGTACGCAGCCCCGTTAAGGACAGCTGCGTGGTCCGCCTCTTTCCGTCACGGTCCGCTCGATTTCTTGCGCCGTAAGTAGCTTACAGTCAGCTTCCATCCCATAATTATTTCCTTCCACGTCCTTCTGTTTAGACACACTTCTTCCGTACATTAACTTAACGCCACGGAGATGCCCACACTAATCCGAAATTTACTTCGTTCCCCGATTATTCCTTACTGTTTAACATCCCCCTTAGAACGGCCCTCAATCTTCAAATGGAGAAATGACCATGTCCAGAAACAAAACAGGTCTACATGAGAAGAGATCCGCAATAAATATATTTGCCTCCAAACGGGGGCGTCAATATTAGCCCTCAAAACCAGGTGTCAACCCGGACGTGACAACCCGCACTTATTTCATTCTCCCTCAAGCATTCAGACAGTATTATCTAGTAGTCGCAACAATTTTCTGCAGCAATCGGCCTCTCTGCTTACCGTCAACTACGTTATTCTTCAATACCCGCTGCAACAGAGTGCACACTCTCTATTCCATCTTGCCACACCTCCTATTCTCTTGACACAAGTTCCTCTTCTTTCACCAATGGATCCTATCGCGCATCCGCATGATTATTTTCCTCGTGGAAACGAACCGTATCTCAATCCTAAATCAACCGAGACCATGCAAGATTTGCAAGACAGTATTAACCCAACCAGCATTCTCTACCTTTCTCTCCCAACGGACCAATTAAATGTCATTGAGCTGTGCAAAGTGTCGCTCCATCTAGCAAGGTCTAACATAGACTACTGTGTCAAATTGCTCTCCAACTTCACTTTCGATTCAGACATCTTCTACTCCGTTTTGAAGGAAGAGTGCGGCATTGAGAGGAAAGCAAGCCAAACTTCTCCGGAAACAACCCTATTGCAACGGGTAAGGAACGCTGGGGAAAAGATGAAAGCAGAAGCACTAGGCTTGGCCCTGAAATATGCCTTTTCTGCCAAATGTGATATATTGCACTCTCGTGCGAGTTCTGCACAGGTCATTCCATGCAGCTTTCCTCAAATCCACGTGGATTTGATGGGGTTGTCAACTTACGTCCCATTCGACTTTGAAGTGGCAGCGGAATTAGTTGAGGTCGGCTCAATATCTATCCCTGTCAGACAACTCGGTGGTGTATCAAAATGGCATCTCAACGAACAAACTACCGATTTTACACAGCTTCGAAACGATTTGTTCAGATATACCAAAGTGTTGGAGACCGTTACTTCAGGGACTGACAGGCACCAAACGGAGCTGGCTAGTGCAGCAATTATGACTGTTCCGGAGCAACTTCGAAAATCGATCACAGTATATCACAAGGTCAAGTCTACTTCCGTTGTAAGCACTCGCGTTACGACTGTATTGATTGATTGTATATTGCATCAGGATGTTGCAGCTCAATTGCACTTGAAATTTCTATATACCATCTCGCGTGGCGACTTTTTCAAGATCCTGGTGGCCATGAAGAGAAATAACCTCAATCTCATTTGCAGCATACATGGCTTCCCACGAGGAACGAACCAAGCAAATTTGTTCAATTCAAAACTTGCAGTCTATGCAACCAGCAGTACCAGGATACTTCCCACAGGTTTACATGAGCTCCACCGATGGAAACCAGCGTTGCGCGCATTTCCGTTCCTACCTTGCGCGGACCTCTTTCCTGATGCTCGAAGAGATCTACCGCATAATGCAAACGATGCTTTATTCCAAATGGTACACCGAGCATTAGAGGACGACGAGTATGAGCAAAACGAGGAAACCTTTTTTAAATTTACTCAGCGCTTACTCCGATTCAACTCTGAACACATGACAAATCCGAGAGATTTCCGTGTTCCCCTCTTATCCCGACTCGGTTTTTCGAGATTGATGGTAGAGCGGAAGGACAACAAGGACAAGGTGACTCGTTTTCACTTTGCACAGTTTCTACATCTTGTAATGTCGAATCCTGTAACATCTAGATTACTGTATACTCTTCAGTTGAACCTAGACTTCAAATCAGAGAGAGCCAATAATGCGATTGGAATGATTTCGAATGGCATTGGGGGTGTCACGTTTGATCACAAACGACCGCTAGTTACGTTTGGGATATGCTCTGTTTTTGTTCTTATGGCCTTTGGCTTTGCAGTGTGGAGAGGTCTTTCTGGTTCAGAAAGCGCATCCGACATCGTACAAGCTGCAGGGTTCATATTAATATCTGGTGCCGGTGGAATCAGCTTCTTAGCTCACAAGATAGTTTACGCAGATTGGGACATTCGAGATGCTCTGAGGGGACGCAGGTCCTCAATGTCGCTAACAATTGCTAGATGTGAACACGGTGATACAAGAGTACTCGAATCATTGTCCTCTTCGCATGATCTGATGGCGCAATGTTCGGAAAAATCGATGTCTTACATTGGGACTCACCCTACTGGCGGTTTGCACGTGTCGGGTGAAATGGATGCATCTGTTCTTAATGGAGCGAATCTAGACATATTATTTACATTATCTCCCAACATCGTAATTCGGGGGAAAGACGGAGTATTTATTCGTCCGATTGAATACACTACGGGAAAGAAGTTTCACGTTAGAACAGTGGACAAAGAGGAAGTTACAGGGGATGTTCTGTCAGCCTGGACAGCAGTACTCAGTGCTAACGCGAAGGTATTTTGATGCCTAGACAACGCGAAACATGGACCCAGTTCACTATTGTGGCAAGGAACATGCGAGGTGATTTTTGTAAAAAGAACTGTAACCTACTTCCCGACGAGGTTATTTGATAGAGAAGAATGCGATTCAGAATGCCGTGCACGTGTAAATTGTCGATGGTGTACCCTTCGAAGGGTAGTCACTGATGTGATGTACAACAATCGTGACAACAAGATGACGAAATTTACAATAAGGCATCATTGCAAATTCTGTACTGTAAGTAAACTCCACTGAAACGTTGAGATTAGGGGTAGGGGATATACAGTAGGGGGTTACAGGTGCCTTAATTCAATGTTAGATTTGACAACATTTTTTGTGCCCTTTCGGCCTTGATTTAGTGGATTACCGGTGCCATATTCCAAGTATCGGTGCCTCATTTCACATTTTGTCACGCTAACCATTGTGACATGCAGTGATGGCCAACAATGATACTGCACTGGTGTACTTAACGCCGTAACTAACGGGTCTATTCTATTTTAGGAAAACTCACAGTCGGTCACTTACCGATCCCTCTACTGCAAGGGCCTTAGGAGATACGGTACTCGCTTGCTCAACGACCTATATACAATTATGTGTCAATTCCAGCACATTGAGCACTGTACTGTACTGCCCCTTAAATAGACATGCACACGTGTACCATTATCCATAAAGGCTTGTTTAAAAAAGAATGCTTTTTTTACTATTTTTCGTAGTGGCAAATACGATTCTGAGATTATTATTTAAAAATATATAATATTTCATACCAAACTTGCAAATTGGCAGGGTGTCTTATAGTTACGAGCGCCAGTGTAGATTACTTTAGGACCGAAAGGTGCTTGACTCTTTATCTTTTTGGTCGGCCGCGAGCAACTTGGTTAAATATGCTCGCGGATTTTGCACCTCACTACTGTAAGCTAATCACTCTAATTCTATTATTTTCTACTTATTTGCCAAATTGTGCTACCGTATTTCCGCAATACCCACACGAGCCACTCCGGGACAGGGTGTCCGAGGTGACCGTACGGTACACTATGGAGGACTCTCGGTTTGCCTTGCTGGCCAAGATTCACATGTGGACGCCGCCCAGCACGCTATGGGTGCCACGTGTCCAGGTTGCCTGGCCGCCTTCCTTAGCCGACCGGTTAACGGGAATGACGCACGAGATTGTATCATACCCATCTCCGATCTGTTCAAGTGATGGCATTGTCTCTGGCTCAAGTTTGGCGATCTGATGATGTCAGTCCTCACCCCTGGCCGCTGTTCCCTTCCTTCACCCGCCGCTTCTTTCCGCTTCCCTCCGCTTTCCGCGGCTTCTTGGGGCTTTTCGCGGCTTATTGGCACTTCCCACATGCTTCCCATCCGCTGCTCACAACTGGCTGGCGCTGCTGGAAGCTGTCTACGTCTGCTCACCTGCTCCCCAACACTTCCCACCATCTGCACACCACTGCACACCACTGCACGCCACTGCACGCCACTAATCACCACTGATCACCACTTCACACCACTGATCACCACTGCCCATCCACTTCCCACAACTGCACACCTGCATTCCCACAACTGCCTACCCTGTTCCCACCACTGTCCACCAATAAGTACTGTTACCACTGCCTGCTGCTACACACCACTGTAAAACACAACCTGCGGCTGACCACCCGAACCTGCCCGTAACCGGCACTATACAACACTTCCCACCACTGCACACAACCGCCCACCTCCGATTACCATTACCTACCGCATGCCGATTCCCACCCTCTGCAAATTACTGCTCACCATTTCCTACTTCCAACTGCATGTCGCTGCCCACCAGCTGCCCATTACTGCACACAGTTTCCTAATTCCTACCGCCTGCCGCTGCCCACCTACTGTACAAAAATGGCCTCTATTGAGTAATTTCGAATACCTGCCGCTTCCCATCCACTACACACTACTGCCCACCATTTCATACTGCCCAGTTCCTGCCGCTGCACAATCGCTGGGCACCAATGCCCACCATTGAGTACTGCATAGTGCCTGCCGCTGCCCATCCACTTCAAACTACTGCCTACAATTGAGTAAGGCCTAATTACTGCCGCTGCAAACCACCGCCCATCACTGCCTCATGCCTAATGACTGCTGCTTCCGCCCTGCTACCCACCACTTCCTATGGCCCACCACACTTACCTGCCGCAGCCTGCTAATGCCTGCCAATACTGGGATGGTTTCTTGAGGGAATTTTTGTGCCTTTTTTTGGCGACTTATTGCGTGAGCTATTCGGTAACTGCTATTAATTGTAGATGTACTGCAGAATTTAGTTTACTAAATGGCTATCTGTAACTTTGTGTAATCATTGCCTCATGAGATTCCTGGTGCCGCCTGCAGAGCAACTGCCTAGTGTGAAGCCGAAGTTCTTTAAAATAACGTGTTGATTTAAACGGGATACCATATCTATTCATGCGGTCAGCGGCTTTGGAGTACTGCCCCTTGTCCGAAAATCTCCTTCGTTTGTCTCTCTCTGCCTCTTGTTATGCTCTTCTTAGATCAACCATCCATTCTTTTTCTATAGTTTCTTCAGGCGTAAGTTCCTCAACAAACCTCATTAGATCCAATACATCCTTTCTATTTAGTTCTGTTCCCTTAGAAGTATGTATAAATCCAGCCTTCATTCCAGGATCGAAACAACCAAATATTTTGAACTCTAGGTATGGTTCCTTTTGTCCTTTAAAGAATTCCTTAGTGTGCAACAGCGTATCATCAGCAGCATTCTTCCGAATGCCATATGGCGAAATTACGGATATATCAATATTCCACAGCCCCGTTTTGTTAAATCCAATTCTTATGTTCCCCAGTGTACAAGATGAATTATACCCAGATGTTATAGCGGTCATTATTTCGTAGAGGCCAAGTCTACTACGCCTTCCATATTTCACCACGTGTTCCTCAGATATGCGACTCACATCGAGGTTAGTAAAATGCTTCATAGGTCCGAAAACAGATACGTCCAGTGGTTGCATCCGATCACTATTGTGAGCTGGTAAGGCCACGACAGCAATTTTGTCTGCCACTAAAAGGTCAATAACATCAGATGTAACGTGCGAACGAGCTGTATCATAGAATAACACCAACCAGTGCTCAGAACTGTACTTGGTACGATCGACAAGTACAAAACGAACAACCCAATCTTACAAAACCCTAGGATCCATGGATTATAGGGGTTTCTAAGAGTGGGTTGTTGCACCCTAAATTTCTCCTCCAGAAACAAAGCCAGCCAGCCGGTAAAACAGTCTTGAATTACTACAGCGCCCCCCAAACGTTCACGTTTGGCTGTCGGACGCCCTTCAGGACAGGACATCTGCAGAAAATTTCACCAGTGGCATTAAAAAATGTCAAAAGTGTTATCCTCTCCATGTACTTGAAGTCTGCCTTTGCCCATGAAGCCCTCTCCTTACTATTTGTCACCAACCTGTCCCTGTATTTACCAGTTGGATCATGACCGGGGCTGAACCCTGTTTCGTCTAGGTTAAAAATTTGCCAGGGTTCAGTGAGGTTGTACTTCTCGTATACCAAGAGTACTTGCGCAAAACATTCGCGCATGGTTTCCTTTTTAAAGAATGCTAGTCTCACATAATCAACCGGTCTTGTGACTCGATGAGCCAGATCCGACTTAGGGCGACGAAGGAACCCTTCTGCCCGTCGTTTCGTGAAAGAACACGTATTTGTATTCGTGCGACAAACACATTTTTGTCGGATTTCAGTAGCTAGGGAATTGACCGACACCTTACTTCGACATATTCTAGATAGGGAATACAATTTAGGAGGGTTTTCAGGGTTTCAACCTGCCGCTTTTCTTCTACAGGCGTGAGGGCTGTATGCGTCTGGAATGTTGAAGAACTAACAAAATATCAAGATCTAGACTTGCATAGTACAGGTTTGGGACCTTTTTCCCAGCGCTGCAAACTGGATTTTGAAAGCACCTGTCGACGGAGCAGGGTGTTAATATTATCCGATGAGTCGCGGAGAGACACCTTCCCTTGGTTGAAACAAGCAAGAGTTTTCTATAGTTCAGTCAAAGCTCTTTTGGCCTGCCCCTCTGAGGAAAAGAGATGTTTTGTCATTAGGCCACAAGAGGGGAACGTTCGAACTTTGTCCAGAAATATCGTACGAGCTCGGAAAACCCGCTCCAGTAACGGTGATGGCAGCTTTTTTGCGAAGTAAAAGCCCTGCTCGTTGATACGTAAAGTGCTGATGACGTTGACAAAGTTTGAGAAACGCCCATCTTCACAGGGCTGCGTTCTGACTCAGGGATGCTCCTAGGACTAAAAGCCACTGGACCGCGTATCACGTAAGTGCATTTAATGATCAACTTGGTAGAACTAGAAATCGTGTAGTCTACCGACATTCGCGAATTTAAGGTAGTAGCCGATCGTGTCTACGACGTCTACCTAACGTATCGCACACCGTGTACTACACACAACAAGATGCCGAAAGGAACAAGTGGAAGTTCAAGTGGCTCAAAAGGAAGATGGAAGGGCACCAAAACACCAGCCAGGCCGCAGACCAGGGCTTCTGCTTCTTCCCCGCTTCTTCTGCTGCAGCTCGTGGCTCTCGTAGATCGCCGGAGAAAATCCGCACAAGTCCAACAGACAAGATTATCCTCGGCTCTAGCTCTGACGCTACGACGATCGCACTTGCGGTTCCTTTTAGTGAAGTTTAGTCTCCTCAAATCTCCAGCGGGCAGGACGTAGAGACAGCACCCTTACAGCCGACAGTCTCTCCTCGGCTGCCGATTGGACTTACAAGAGGAGCTGATAGCCCCGCTCCAGTAGCTGCCGCTCCTGAACCATCCAACGGAGCTGGACTGCTCACTCGAACACCATTCCCTCAACACGTTTTTAATCAGGAAACTTTAACTACTCCAGTTGACGACGAAACTTTTCCCCAGCCCTCCTTCCAAGATTTTGTTTCGAGGCATCAAGCTGAATGACACTCATCTCAAGACGATCTCAGATTTCGGGTGGAGCAATTTCGGCCGATTCAAGCTCCAGTGATGTCACAACCATTCGCCGCCTCTTTTACAACGGTACATGAAATCCCGCTCGGAGTTGTGAGATCTATCCGGGGGTATCTGGAGACATACGCCCCCAAAATTGAACCAGCTGTCTTTATAGAATGCCTGCAAAGGGACTACACAGTGGCTGTTTCCGCTTCCCGAGATATGTTGAGGAGACCCGATCTCTTCTGGCGCTCGCAAAAATCCTAGTTACTGTCGGTTTCAAGGTGGTGAGCTCCCACGAAACAGGCAGCTCTGTTCTGAAACAGGTCCTGAACACAGTTTGGGACGATGACCATTTTGCTGCCGAACACCTTACTGCTTTCGAAGCAACAGATGCTCACAGATCTCGTCCAATGAAGTCTACCCATCATCAAGGTCTAGCTAGCGCTCCAGATACACCTGAAAATGTAGTTAAGCCTGCTTATGACTGCGATACCTCATACGGGAAAACGGCTAACAATATCGGTATGAGATTCAAAGACCGTTCTAGCCGTTACTCTGGAGAGATAACGGAGTGTTAGAGCGAATTCCTAGAGGAATACGTTTGGGATACTCGGACTACGGTGTCAATGACGAAACACCGCATGCAGTGCATGCATAAAATGCTGCGCGGTGACGCAAAAAGGTACTATACTCAAGAAGTGGTTGGCAAAACCCATAGATGGGCGGAAGCTGCTCGCCTTATGGAACAGAACTTCAACTCACCGGCAAGACAGTCGCGCGTTCGTAGCTATCTTCAATCGCTGCGCGTTGTTGGTCTTGCATCCCCGACACGCACTCTAGAAGAATCGCTCAGCTATGTACACAATGCACACAATCAATTCAGCAGACTATACCTGAACGGCTCACTAGGCTATAGGGTGAGCTCTACAAAATAGACTACCTGAAGGAAGCATGCCGCAGTAGTCCATGGGGTAGAGCCTCCATACGCAAGGTCAACTCTGGAGAGTTGGTCTACCAGGAGTTCTACACCCAATTAGCGACCTGTATTCGGGAGGAGATCGAAGAAATGGCTTTTAAATTGCGCGAGGGTACGGCTACCACGTCGCATCAGCCAAATTTCATTGGTCAACGACAAGATGGGGCCCCAAAGAGCTTATTCCCGGAATTTTCTGCGGGCCAAGATAAATATGGCAGTTTCCAGACCCCAGGGAAACCTCGGCGTGTACAGCTTCGTGACGGTACGGATGAAGGATGCTTCAACTGCTTGGACAAGAACTATCGTGTCAACGGATTCCTGCACAAGCTGGACTATCCTAAAATTGCTGTCAGGAAGGTTGCATATTTTGAAAAACGTAACAAGGGAAGAAAGTCCAATGCAGGTCTCTAGACCGTATTCTATGAGTTCGCCGTATGTATGGCTGAACATGAGGACTCCCTCGAAGTTATCAGTGCCAACTCAGAGACTGAGACCCCGCAGGTCCTGTTCGATCGCGTTCTTTCTATTGAAAACGACCTTCGCGACCCCACCAACGATGCAGGTAGTGGAAATAACCCTGAAAGGGCCTATGAATCTCTTCTCGAAGCTTCTAATAATCACGCAGCTGCTGCAACGGGAGTTATGGATGGAGCAGGTGATGATACTTTCTACGTGATGAAAGATGATCCTGCTACGAGCAGCACGGAATCCGACTCTTCTCTTTAGTGCGAGGTATTACCTACCGAGGTACCTCGACCAATAGGCCGCAACCCACGGATGACCAATTTCCTACGCCGCAAGATTCGCAAAAAGGAAAGTAGGAGACGGAGGAGGAGAAGACGGAAGCGTTTCAGAAGGAAGAGAATGGTAGAGGTGAAGATGAATGCCGGCAGAAGACGTGTCAAATCTGCACTCACGTCCTAATTCCGGGGCAGAGTTGTATATGATAGACTGCAAGTATCCTGTCAGCACCTGATCAACTTAGTAGATCGCGACCTGAACAGTGTAGCTAGAAAGGTATCCTTCAACGGGGCTTGCCTCGACACCAGTGCTCAAAGTTCGGTCATAGGTAAAGCACAAGCGAAAGCTTATTGCCCAGCAGCCGGTGTGAGATAAAAGCCCAAGCCGTCCATTTCGGCATTCCGTTTCGGGGCCGGCTGTCATAATAGTTTGGGAATCATTCCCATATAGATCCCTAAATAGGATGGAGGAGTTATATTCCGTCAAATCGACATTGTATCCCCTCATATCCTTTACTAATCGGACTTGAGGTTATAGACGACGAGGGTTTGATTGCTGACAACGTCGACAATCGACTGGTGAACAACCTTCTAGGTTTGTCGATGCCGATTACCCGACAAGCTGGGCATCTGTTCCTACAATGGAATACGCTGGAAATAGTGTACACGCGAAGCGAACTCAAAAGGTTACTCAAGAATTTCTTCCATCCCAGTGTTATGAACTTTTACAACCTCATCAAGTGGTCTATGTAGTACCCCGGATGGGGGGTACTACGCTTATTGTGACGACCCTTCACGAGGAAGGGTCGTCAACACCCGCCCACCCGTCCAATTGGAATGAATTAAGGCAGATGGACGGGTTCAAAATGATTTGGCCGTATTAAATCTCTCGCCATCTGGGGCCAGAGAGTCAGCGGGCTTTTTATTGGATATATGGCCCTGTATTTACCCGCCAAAAGGGGGTGATAGGATGGATGGTGGAGCTAAAAACATTAATTTTTGGAAAAGGTAGGAGAAGGTTGAATCGGTTGGTAACCGAAGGGATACTAAAACTGTAAGAACCCACCCCTCACTGTAATGGGAGGGGTCTACTTGTTGCCGTCATTACTGTAAGCCCTATAAGCCCTCGAGGCGGGTTGGCAGGCAGGGTATACTATCATATCAACCCCACTGCGGGTATGTGGAGGGGGATTGATGCCATTGGCCGACGATAAGGGGCTACCGACCAATGAATCTCATAAGAGAGTACTGGGTAACCCATTAATACCCTACCAATTTATTGGGTAGGATATGGGGCCTACAACCGCCTCCTCTACGGGTGGTCTAAAATTTGGTTATTTCTAACGAGATAGCAAATCGGCCACCCGGCATGTGTGGCCGAAGAATCTTGGGCCACCCAATAACCCTCAACGGGCTTCGAGATAGCACGCTGATTGGATGATTGAGGCTATGGTGAGTTTGTTATTTAGAAAATAATTTAAGGGGTTAATTATCTAAATCCGCGAATAAATATCTCTCCGCTTATCGGAGAGACCCTAAGAATAAACGGGTGCCCAAGTCCCCCCCTGAATCTCGATTCTTGTGCAACTCTAACAACCGTGCATTTATCTGCGTTCTCCGCGAAGCAGGGAGAAGCAGACTAGGTTAGCTGAACCACTTTGGCTCTTCGGGGCTCGCGTGCCAC
>JAUBNZ010001414.1:0-11614 GCA_032355485.1 Bonnemaisonia californica | reverse complement strand
GCCCGCTGGGAGGGCGGCACGCGCGCCGCCGCCGCCAGCCGGAAGGGCCGCCATCGCCGCCAGAATGAGGATCGCGTCTTTGCGCATGAGCCCTCCGGCGCCTATGGCGTCTGTGACGGACATGGCGGCGATGCTGCTTCCGAGATGGTGTCACACTTGTTTCCGCCCCTTATGGCGAAGCACGTGTCTCTTGTGGATGCATTTGCGACCGTGGAGGATCGCGTCTGTGCGCATCTTAAATCTGCCATCACTCGAGTCCCTTGTCCGTATCCGAACCCCTCGCTCATTGGTACCACGCTTGTCGCCGTGCAAATACAACGCGGACGCCATCTCACCGTGGGCCATGTGGGAGACTCAAGGGCCATGTTGATAGACCGTGCCGGAAAGCCCATCATGCTGACGGAGGATCACTCGCCAAACCGTCCAGACGAGGTGGCACGCATTGAACGCACCGGCGGCGTGGTAGTTTCCGGCCGCGTCAACGGCGTGCTGGCCGTCAGTCGGGCGATAGGCGACATGCTCATCAAGGCGCAGGTAATAGCCGTGCCGGAAGTGTCAGAGTACAAGCTGAATGGCGACGATCAGCTGGCCGTGTTGGCCAGCGACGGATTGTGGGACATGGTTTCCGACATTGAGGTGGCGACATTTTTGAGATCGCTGCCATTGGAAGAGGATTCCGTAGCCGTTCCCCTTGATCTGGCCGCAGCCGCCGAAGCACTAGTCAAGCTGGCCGTGGAGCGCGGTTCCAGAGACGATACTTCAGTTGTTCTAGTCGATTTGCGCCATTTGAACCCACATTTGCTGGTATAGACTACCATCCCTGCACAGTTTTCCGACCTCACAAATGTGTGTCTCGGCCTACCCATCTTTCTATCATGTGATCGTAAACATTTCTTGTAGAGCACAAACCTTGTAGTTTTACAAACACATTGCACGGAATCATGCTTTAAATCACTATCTATGTACACAACCACTAGACGCTGCACCTAAAACCAATCAAGCCGCCCTCCCCTTCTTGGCAGCCAAAGCAGCAACCTGCGCCTCCAGCCGCCCCAGCTCGCCCTTCACATCAGCAGTCGCCACTGCCAGGGCGTTCAAGACAACAAGCTGCGTGCGCAGCTCGGCAGCGTCGGCAAAAAAGATGCGCAGCGTATCCTGCAGCTGCGCGAGCGAGCGGCCGGCCGCCGCGGCCATCTGCTGCGTGACGGCCGCATGCGACAAGGCAAGACGGGCGGCGCGCGTGGTACGGGACGCGAGCCCCTCCGTGACGCTCATGACCTCGCGGCACAGCGCGTCCGTTGAGCGCTCCATGTGCGTCAGCTGCGCCTGCAGGGCGTGCGCTTGGTTGGACATGGTGCGACGGGCGGGCTGCGGACGGTGAGGGCATGCGGGTGGGCTGGGGGTGCGAATAGGAAATGGGCATTGGAAATGGGCATAGGAAATGGGCATTGGAAATGGGCATTGGAAATGGGCATTGGTCGTACTGTACATGTCATTAATCGGGCGTGCATGGAGGGACATTTTGTTTGCGGTGTTTCTGAGTTTGTGGACGGTAGATGGTGTGGTGTACTGGGGCATTTAAAGTATATTAAAGTATAATAGGGAACGGCGTGAGAATTTAATAATTAATGAGGTTTAGAAAAGGGAATCTCGGCTCCTGACAAGTACACTGTGTAAAAGTGATTGCTTCTACACACACATGACATACAGTATGATACAGTATTTTGACTGTTGCGCGAAAAATCCAGAAAATGATAGCAATTCTAGTTGAAGCCCAACATAACGTCTTCTGCACACACGTAGACAACAGGACAACAAGTTGTTTCAAAAGATGATTGTCGGGTGCTGCGTACGTTTTTGATGATGAACGCCAAATCTCGACAAGGCCACATGCCCTTAATGTTTCCTCGTGCGAGAGACACCGCGTGGAAAGTTTCTACTGGGGAGCCAAGCAACCGCTTCGCAGCCCCCTAGTCGCGGGGCGCATTTGGGTCGCCGGCTGTATTTTCGACTTGCTACCTCACCATCAAGTACACTACCCAAGGGTAGTGTACCTGACGGCGGGGCAGCAAGGGTAGAGCGACTTGGGCAGCACTGAATACACTCAAAACTAATTTAATATATCAAATCTACTATTTCAATATAGAAATACCATGCTACCTGCGCATGTACTACGTTCTCAACGCTGCAATGCGCCCTTCCACTCGAGTCGAGCTGTCCCTGCGATCCGCAAAGCCGGGATCCATCAGGCTTGCGGTCCACCGTTGGGGTCGCTCGCGGATCAGAGGCGCCGAATGACCGAAAAGTTACAGTAAACCGTACTGGCCATCGGTAAAATAAATTTAATTCAGGGCTCCAACGCTCTGCTCCCAACCAATGCCGAACATTTTGTCACAACGAAAGGAGCACTTGTCGCTGCTCTTCAAGCGCTTTTGCGCTGCCTGACGCGTCCATTTGGAAGCGGCTCAGTCATTGGCAGCCCCCTACGACAGTGGTTTGGAGGATATTGCTTACAGTCTCTCCCCTGACTTAAATTTGACGAAATGCTTACAATTATATACCAGGTCTCGTACAGTAGATTTTGACTGCCAATATATCAATATTATTATTGTTACAAAACCTACTGTGCCTATGATCAGCGATTCTTTACTACATATGTCGTATATTCTTGCGCGAGTGGTACACTAAGCAATGTCTTCGCAGTACTGTGAATTTAGAGGAATTTAGAGGCCAAGTATAACAGAAAAAAATGGATTCTCATAAACAATAGTCCTTCTGAATTAGCAGAGAGCATCCTCAGTGTTTTGGGTTACTATTTTCTAGAAATAGCAACCCAGGTACTGTTTTCCAGGCGCAACCCCAGTGGTGTTACTATATGAGTAGTATAGTACTGGGGTCATACCATGGAGTGAAAAAGGAACCCTCTAGAAGTAATCCGAGACAGGGCCAGGATATGATAAACTCATAAATATGTTGGAAAACCACATACGTGCCAGTGGACAAAACCCTCAGACATTTCCGGGAATAGTAGTACAGTACTTGTAACGCATGCTGTACAGTTGTGGAAATTACATTAGGCAACAACGTGAAAAGGGCAGCAACAAGTACTGTAGTGCACTCATCTGAAGTGATGCGGCGATACACGTAACACGTGTACTTCTGTAAGCAATTGTGAAACATGTATCAGCAATACAAAGACACTAAAGGGATGGATTAACTGGCATGGAAAACACACAGCGTTCAGGCAGGGCAAGCAGGAAGAGATCAGGCGAAGCAAACTACGGGCATGATCACCTGTTTAAGCCGACTTAAAGGTCACCACTTATGGCCGTGGCTGTTACCAACTCCAAGAACCAAAGAGACACCCTCTACCAACATAAAATACACAGCAAATGCAGAGACACACAGGCTAGAATACACACGCCAGAAAATGGGCGAATGAACAACTATTCGGAGGCTATCGGTAAGCAGATGAGTGCAAAGCAGTCAGAAATTAATTATGAGACTAAGAACATGGTCTCCCCAGTTTAAATCTGGATCCCATAGAACATTTTCAATAGCGGACAACAAGGGGAGTTCCACCCAGGCTCTCGAAAATCCAATGGGAAATTTCACTAGCCGGAAACATTAACCCCCGGAATTCGGGGTCCATTTGGACCACATTTAGACACTGCACTTTCAGGGTTCACCGGAAACGTTTTGCCTTTCTATAGTATTCAGCTCCCTCTAGAAAACACGTGCTGCTAAAATTATCCTAGTCTTCCAGTACACGTTCGGGGTAGAAGAGCGCCTCCTCCAGATTGATTCGTGTCTAGCTTGGCGGAGGGAGGAACAACCCGTGCTCGGGAGAACGGAGATCTCACTTCCTGCGGTGGGAAATGCGGTGAGCGGAGATTCAACAGCAATGAATCGTCTACTTGGCCAATCAATCCAGTACACCAAGAGTAGTCCAGTTTCCGAGAACTCCTCTCTATCGGGGAGGAGAGTAAACCCTAGTGGGATTATTCGAATCTCACGCAGAGAAAGCACCTAGTGATGGGGTTTAGGGGGATAAGGGTTAGTCATAGGATTTAGAGCTGCGTTGCAAATCTAAGCCGGTGCGTCCCTAGAATGAGAGCGGATGCAAAGAATGCGTTGGCATTTTCTCTCCAGTAAGGAGCACCCGGAGACCTATGGTGGCCGAGGGAATGTACCGTCTGACTCGACGGGTTCGGGAGGCTGGGAGAGATCCCCTTAGAATCAGGATCCATCATAAGGTTGGAGACTTCAGTACCCCGAATGGGGGTTACTACGGTTATTGTGACGACCCTTCACGGGGAATGGTGGTCAAAACCCGTCTACCCGCCCAACTTCGAATGAATTAAGGCGGATAGACGGGATGTAAATGCTTTGGCCATATTTCATCTCTCGTCCTTTGGGATCAGAGAGTCAGCGCACTTTTTGTTGGGTAGATTGCCCTGTAATCACCCCTCAGAAAGGGGTTGATAGGATGGATGGTGGTACTAAAAAATATTACTTTTTGGAACAGGCATGAGAAGGAGTTGGATCCGTTTGTGTCCGAAGGGATACAATCACTGCAAAAAACCACCTCTCCCTGTAATCAGAAGGGTGTACTGGTTGTCAGCATTACTGTCAGCCCTGTCAGCCCTCGAAGCGGGTTGGCAGGCAGCGTATACAATCATAACAACCCCACTGAGGCTGTGCCGAAGCGGATTGATGCCATTGGCCGACGATAAGGGGCTATCAACCACCGTCTCTCATAAAAGGGTACTGGATAACCCAGAAATATCCTACCCATTTAAATGGGTGGGATAAGGGACCCAAAACCGCCACCTCTAGGTGTGACCTAAATTTTGCTTATTTCAAACAATATAGCAAATCGGCCAATAACCCTCAGCGGGCTTCCAGATAGCCCGCTGATTGGCTGATTGAGGCTATGGCTTGTTTATTATGTAGAAATAATTCAAGGGGTTAGTAATATAAAGCAGCTTATAAATATCACTCCGCCTATCGGGGTGACCGCAAGAATAAACGAGTACGCGAGTTACCCCCCCTCCCCTGAAATTGAGTTTCTTGTGCAACTTCTCCCCGCGCCTATCTCTGAGTTCTCCCCGACGTTGGGAGAAACAGGATAGGTTAGCTCTTCCTCGTTGCTCTCCGGGACTTGTGTACTATCCTCTCGACCTTCCGCTTCGTCGTCCCACTTGTGGGAAGATTCAACTGTCACGGTCGCGTCTTGCCCCAGGGCAACCAGTCCTCCAGAAGGCCACCAAACCTCGCCTCCTTCCCTGTCTTGTGAAAAGGGAAGGAACATTGTCTGCCCCTAAATCCTTGCGTTGTCCCCTAAGGGGACGAAAGAGCTATGTTAGCACGACTGACAGACCCGAGAGCCCTTTCCCAATCTTTCCGGCCTCCACCGTCCCGTTGCCGGGACATTTTGTCCAAGAAAGACTCAACCTCTCCGCTTCTCCACTGTCTACAAACCGTGGAGACACTGTGTTCGCGCCTCTTCCTCAGTTATACCCCCTGAAAGGGGTAGAAACTGTCTGGGTTAGCAAAACCAGGTCGACAAACCGAGCGGTTGACCCCCTTTCTTCCCCTTAGACCCATCCCCTTGGACGTCCCACTGTGCGGGACGTCCCCGATCTTCATGGTCACCCCCTCCCCAGTTCCGGGAGGGTGCGGATCCGCTTCCCCATCAACTCTCCACCTGTGCAGCCACCAGGTGGAGATACCATCCTCTGGCGTGACCCAGTCAGCCGCCCCGTCACGAGTATCCTTAAAGCATAGGATAAGGATACTCTGGTCTCCCGAAACCCCCTTAGGAGACTCTCAGCCTCACCTCCCCGGAGGAGTCGCTCTACCACCCTCTCGGAGGCCAGCTACCGAGAGTTCACTAGGACCCTGTAGCCGCAACCTCAGCTCTCCGGAGGTTGCGGAATATTACAATACCGCTCGTTCAGGAACGCACTGGACGGGGCTACGTAACTTCTACTCTGTACCCCAGGGTCGTGCGCCCCTCAGGTTACCACGGCGTGGGGGCCCAGTAGCCCCAGCCTTCAATTCCTTGATCAAAACGAAGAGTGAGTCATTCTATTTCTACAGTCACACTAATCGTACGCTCACATTAATTAAAGAACCTATTGTACTATACATGGAGATATCACATTACAAAGTTTCTACAGTAATATGGCTTTTCTAAACCATTGTTTTCTCCTTACCCATAACTAATTTTACTCCTATATATGGAAACCTTGACGAGGGCAACACTGCTATATATATGTGTATTGTGATAACTACGCACGGTCACAACAATTTCGGAACTTTCGCATTTTCCCGCAATCTCTAGCTCATGAATTTAACTTCCCATGTCTGAATACGTTTGACTACAACATTTTTCGGAGCTCTCTAGTAGAGAAAAATCCAATAATGAATACATTGACCATCTTTCGACGATTACATCAGAGTTACATTCTCATGTCATTCTGTTATTCTGTCTTTGGATGAAAAAGAATCGCATTTCCTAAGACGATTGAGTTGCTGCCATGTTTTTTCTTTTGAAATTCTATGGCAGATCCTTATGTCCACCTTAAAAGTTAGCGTTCACGCTCAATGGATTGAGGTCTTGCTGGAGGCGACGCTACATTTATTTTATGTTAGAAGAAACGAATTTGTTTTAATGCCAACACAGATGTGCAGGTTGAGACTGCCGTTATCGGCTCGTTGTTTAAAACGCATTTACTGGTAGAATCTCGGTTTGTTTACTTAGAGAAATGAGATTGTTACCTATTACATTCCTACTACGGATGCAATGAAGAACTTTATGTGATCAGGCTATTAAAACCGCGAATTTTAGAGAGCATTCTTCCCCTTTGGACGGACATCCAGTACATCTGAAACTCTGAAGCTCCCAAGTGGCCCCTCCGAGCAAGCATGGTCCCATTCATTTTGGGATTTGGCGGATTTTATTTTTGCAAGCACTCTACAAAAATGCCAAAGCAGCGATCGAGGCAGGTATTCGGTAGAGAATAAATATTCCTGCTCAATTATGAAGACATTTAATTTCATGCACGTTAGGGAATTTTTCGAGAAACATAGGCATTAACGTTATATAGTGATGGCATGCACCAAAGCAGCAGGGCTTAATGGTTTGCCAAAGCGAAATTTCTGTCTTTTGTAGTGACGATCACATGCGGTTGTTGTCTAAAGTAGCTTAAATCTAAAAATGTTAGGAAAAACGTCCTTCAGATCTACCATTAAGAAGAGGCGTTCTCGTTCGCAATGTGTTGATTCTCAACCGATTCTTCCAGTCCCAGACTTGTCCCAAGACTTGGCGCATAAAACTTTAATTGAAACCAAGGTGTCCCCCATTCTCAAGCTGATTGAAACACGTCTCGAGTTCCCCGCGACGCGCTATACGGGTTGTCATGTCACCAAAGAACCACTGTGTGGGATCAGTAAGTTCTGAACCCAGCCCGCGTGTTCCGTTTGGAGACGCTCTTTAGTGAGGTTCTTGGGTTAACAAACGGCCGTAGATTTCTTACAAGTCTTAGACTTGGACCGTAGACACCATAATCAGAGCAACAAACTTGTAGCGGTGTTAGCCACGGGAGCACTCATAGAACAAAACCCGAAAACGTATTAGGGGCCGAACGAGTCTCTCCATTTTTGTGTCGATCCCTGCGTACACGTGTCAATCGTGTCCGAAGCAGGCCCCAGAGAATCGGAACCGATTCATAAGACCAAGCAAAGCTGAACTGAAATTGGGCTAAGGCGAATCACCATAAAATGTCAGTTGAATGCCAATGAGCCCTGTTTCATCAGAGCAAGATGCGGGGAAATGGTTGAGCCGAACAAGTTGAGTAACGCAGTTGAAGCTGGGTTGGAAGGTGGGAGCTGAAAAATGAAAGAGGTGATACCGAGGAGTTTTTCAACGGAGGCCTGAGGCCGGCATAAGTAGTAACGCTGAGTCCCATGTTTAGCTCTCTCAAATTATTTCCAAGTACCAGGCGCATTTTCAAAGAGCGGGATGCCCGCGGACGGACAACCCAAACGACCCGTGAGAATGCACCAAGCCAGGAACTTCCGGCAGTCAGATGCTGACTGGAGGGGCACGCTACTCGGCGTGCAGAAAAAGTGTGTACATTTTCCTGACAGTTCCACTGGGATTGTATGGCATGACACGAGGCTTGCGTTCAGCTGCACGCGCTGAACAATGCCCCGTGCTATGAAATGTTTGCAAAGAGCGTCAGCTGTACTTCCTGCCACGACTTGGCGTGCAATGAAGCCATTTACACAGCATCTTACTCGGCGTGGCCGTGTGCGACCCAGGCCACCATTTCCCGATAAGCATCCGGTTGTGCTCATCATTGCTGTACCAACTGAGGTAACACTATTTGCGAACAGTGTACACCTCACCCATGCCTCAGAGACTGTGGTCTGTACTGTGTTATCGTATCAAGGGTAATGACAGTATGGATATTCAGTCTATCTTGTTCAAATTGATGAGCTGGCTAAAAGCGGTATATGGTTCTTTCGGTTGTTGTTCATCTTTCTAGAAAAGAGGAGGTATGTCTACATATAATAACATGGTCATATTCACTGGAATTTAAAATGTTGTTCAGATACTGTCTGGTTCTGTTGAAATAAAAAAAGGTATTATGTGCATATGCACCGTACATTTTGTATTCAATAAGAAGAGCCAAGAGAAACATTTTCTATCTCTAATCACCTACAGTAGCAAATGAGGAATAAAGAAAGAGATAGAATTAATAAATACGATAATGGAGAGATCTCAACACAGTAGATTTGAAATAAGAGCCAACTTATGAGAAATGAAATAACAGAAATCCAATAGAAAATGTGCAACACATAAGAGCAAAATTTAGTAGAACAGCAGAATAATGCAGGACGGGATCGTAATAAGCTCTTCTTTCCGGGTTTTTATATCAGACCGTCTTGCCTGTTTTAATCTACCCAGTACGATCCCCTCCTCCCATAGGGAGGGATAGTGCGCTGCTCAAGATTAAAAACAGAACTGTTGAGAAATGAACCGTACAATACTTTGATTCTAAAACGGGGGGCCCTTCTAAAGAATTCCTGTGGAATTTTCCGAGAACCAATACAGAAGAGCAGTAGCAGGATTTTTGTGCCGATGAATACATTGGTATACAGGGTTTTCGATTATTTTTAATTCTGGATCTGAGCTTTCAAAAAATCAAGTTGAGGACAGCATATGAAGTGGTGCTTCAGCATAATCGTACTCTCGTATATTGCATTGATGCACAGAATTCATTATTGTACTATAGTGCAGAAATGCTAATAATAATTCACTATATATTACTGGTATTCTGTACTGTTGTGAATATCATCAGCCCCGTTTAGTAATGAAATGCTTCTTAATTCAATTCTGAAAGCAGATATGTCCCTGCATAGTGCGTCGAGACTAGTGTGCTGTTGTGCGTACCTCAGGAGCGTTTGAGGAAATTGGAAGCACATATACGAAGGGTCGGCAAATTGAAGATTGGGACTAACAGTACTTTTGAAGAAACAAGGGTCCCAAAAAGTTGCAGTATTGACAAATGCCGAACAACGAACAGACACAGGCGGAAATTGAGCAAAAAGAAACGATACAATCGATCTGAAAGCGTGAAGAGAGAAATGAAAGTTTTGAATCGAATGGAGATGAAAAGAGAGCCAAAAGAGAATGGAGAAAGGAGACAAAGAGACGAAAGAACGAAGGTAGAGAGTGATTAACGGAAGGTCGAAACATGAAGTACCAGAAAGACGGCGTCGAGTAACAAATTGAAAAAGATCAGAGCAGTGGGGAGTGACGGATCATGCCAGCGAAGTTTGAACAAAATTGCAAGTAATCTGAGTTATAGAATATCCTGAAAGGAGCCGGCATGTTGAGCAACTCGATATGAAAGAAACAAGTTCCGCAACCATATTTCAAGAAACGTAAATTTGTAAGCATACGAGCGAAAACGAAACCACACAATACTGTAAATCTATGCAAGGGAGTTATTACTGGGTGTGGTAATTTATACCCAGGGTAAGTGGACGAAATTCCACGGTGCTTCGGACGGGATAATAAATCAGTCCATATTGTTTTCCATGAATTCCATCGGAATCCTCACGGAGAATAACCCAGAAGTAAGCAGAGTAAAGCGACAATTTCAATGTGCGGTTCGTCCGCAATTCCTAAAGGGGTGCGGTAATTAGTGAACATTCAAGGAATAAAGGTAGCTACGGAAACTTCTGTCCGACCACTTCCAACGTTCTTTGCACAGTCTAAAAGCGCTTCGAGGCCTTCACGATATCTCAGAAGACAAGGGCCTAAAAATGTTTTGCACAAAACGGTTCCTTCAACAAATTAATGCATCACTAGGCAAAACACGGAGCCAAAGAGAACTAAAGATCGGACCCAAATTTATTTCGGCCCAAATGGAAGGCCCTTCTGAGTAAAATTCCGTGCACCCCACGTCCTTCAATAGTAGCGTTACCTCCTTCTCTGCGGTCCTCTGGGGAAGGACTGGTTTCGTTCCGAATTGTGTTCGCGGCTGCCGCACCAGCTCTCAACTTCGCGGCTGCCATGCGCTCACGAAAACTGCACACCCTCGGGACAAAGGCCTGAATGGAGAGAAGAGAAAATCTTGCGCAGCTCGCAAGGAGCTAGGACAGAATGCATTTGGAGAAGGAGGCAGCTGCAGCCTTAGAGCGCTGTTCTGAGAGGTCTTGTTGGGCACGCTGGCGCGATTCTGACTCGCATTTGGGCTTGTCGGTTGCGTGCTTGGCGCGCACCAGCTGCATGAAATAAGGCCCATTCATGATTCAGCAGTTGGGGGTGTCGACAAAATTGCTCCCGGTGATCACAGCATCTTTCCTGAGGACCGTGTTGCGCATTTGTGAGCATATCTGTTCAAAAAGATTCCAGGTCTTCCACAATACGCAAGAATGCATTATCCGTTCCATCTACGGGCCGTCTGACTCTCCGTGGCCGGCTAGAATCACATGGCCAGATCCCTGACCGGCGAAAGAAAGAACAGAAGTTGGCGTGCGTGAAAGAGTGGAGGTATGCAGTTCGCATTAGAGAATAAACGTCGAATATATCCCATTCCTTCCCACCCACGGCCGGCGCAGCGCAGTGTCGGACACGATTCTGTTCAATGCAGTTTTGAAAACGGCAATCTGCGCAACTTCCCGAGGCTTTGTTTTTCCCGACGTGTATGCCGGCAGAGCATACACCAAAACATTGCCCTTCATCAGTCTTTCCAAGACGCCCAAGGACAGGTGTGCACCGTGTAGTACCACGCCATTCTGGCATAGTACCACGGGGTTGCCCTTGGCACTAATATTTACAACATTTTTGTGCACGCACTATTATTTATTTTCTGTCACACGTGTAACCCCCTGGTAAACATTTCTCCAGATTTATGGATTCACTCCAGCTCGGGGATCAATTCCGAGGACCGGATTACCCCGCATCCACGTGTGCCCCAGCGGGCACACGTGTACTCGCGGGGTCAGGCGACAGTCATAAACTGTACCCACAGGGGCACCCCGGTGCCCCGATTACAGTGCAGCCGCACCAGCCCCATGCAGCACTCCAGCT
>JAUBNZ010001413.1:0-11620 GCA_032355485.1 Bonnemaisonia californica | reverse complement strand
TTTAGGTCACCCGTAGAGGTGGCGGTTGTGGGTCCCTTATCCTACCCATTTTAATGGGTAGGATATTGATGGGTTACGCAGTCCCCTCTTAGGAGAGACGGTGGTTGGTAGCCCCTTATCCTCGGCCAATGACATCAATCCTCCTCGATACAGCCACAGCGGGGTTGTTATGATTGTACACCTTGCCTGCCAACCCACTTTGAGGGCTTACAGGGCTTACAGTAATGCTGACAACCAGTACACCCCTCCCATTACAGGGAGGGGTGGGTTCTTACTGTGATAGTATCCCTTCGGTTACCAACCGATCCAACCCCTTCTCATACCTTTTTCCAAACATTAATATTTTTTAGCACCACCATCCATCCTATCACCCCCATTTCTGGGGGGGGGGTGATTACAGGGCCATATCGGTGGCAAGAATTCAAACATCCGTAGTAACCCCCGTGCGAGGTACTACACCAACTGCCCCACTACCAGTCTCTGCTCTGGCAGGTGGACCGTCACATGCAGCTGCCACCCAACCATCATCCCGCAATTATCCGCCTATCTTCCGCCCCACTGCATCTGCATCCCATCTTCCCACCATGATGCACGAGAAGCTACTCCGCTCCGCGACAGAGTACTCCCTCCCCAAATTTCTCGAACAAAAAGCCCTGTTTCTCGCATGCACGCTCCGCACACTTCCCCCCTACGGCACCTCCTCCATCCAACTTGCCATCGCGCATCTACGCAGCGCGAAACTTTGGGGTCTTCATAATATTACTATATTCTAGGCGTTTCGCTGTCTCTACAGCCTGGGACTCTTTGTTTGCTTCGAGTCTAAGTCAGCGACACCCTCATTGTAATGAATCTTCTATCGCTTCAAGGCAAAAAATAAAATCATAAGTGCTTTAAAATGAACCTTTATGTAAATAGATTTAATTTTGCTGACTGTGCATTATGCGTACTCAAAGAAATCAAGTACCTGCCACTTCACGGTCTCCCGAAAATGAGATTCACCATTTCCATGGTTAAACCCCGCCCCCACCACCCAACCCTTCTCTTTCATTATTTCCTTCCATATTGACACAAGCTGAAACCCCTCCTTCGACATTCCAACCATTGGAGAAATCCATTATTATGTTATGAAGTATATAACCAACGCAGATAACCTGAAAAACCTTTTTGATGCCATTTTTTCGTCCTCACTTTCATTTGGACATCTTTTATTCCTTGAAACCTCGCTTTGACTTGTCTAATTTTATGTTCTGATATTATTAGTAGCCATTTTGAAAGGTAATAGTTGTATGTCCCTTTTTCAGGAACATGTGCTGCAGGCGTTTTTAACTTTAGGCACAATTCTCTAGTGGAGACCGAATGCCGCATCCCCCAGCCCACGTTGACGTCCAGAAAAGTACATCTTTTCCTCGTCGCTGTCTGGCTCAGCTAAAGGGTAATCCTCGGTTACTATTACACATGCATCATGCACGGAGCCCGGCCATCCGGAAATAAGATTTATCACCCTTCGGTTCAAGTCATTTGTCACCATATAATTTGAACTGTGTCCAGATTTTCGATCGAAGAAGACCTCCTTATCAAAAGAAGGTGTAAACCGTAGTTTTTGGCTTGTCCCATCAACCGTAAAAACATCCATTTGTATCCGAACTTCTCCCGCCCCTGGTTTCACAGCCTCTTCCGCTCGTCTCCATTTGGCCATTTGATATAATTTCCCATAAGGGAAAATAGGGCGGACGACACCCTCTTACGCGCCTTTGTAACCATCCCTACGCAATGGCAATATTTATTTATAGCCTTTTCAAATGATGTTCCGCTTCCTGAGAATTCCAAACAATAAATAAATAAAAGAATTTGCGTTGCCACTGGTTCTTGTTGAACGTAGCTATTTTTAGTAAAAATTGCGGCGCATTTTGTACCTAGAATTGCTACTACCTGACCAAAACGTCTTCGTGTCATTCGGGTATGGCGTCGAAATGCATCATTGGAACAATCTGGAAGCATTTGGCCTATCCAATCAGATGGAAATGGCGTAACACGGGTTCTTATGTACCGTTTTGTTGCCAGGTATTTGATGAATTACATCTGTTCTTCGTCGATGAAAGACCCCATAGCTGCAGAGCTCTCTTCAAAACGCTCCATCCACTCCGCTTCGTCTTCATGAAGAAGAAGTCTCCATAGAAATCCCTTTGCCCTCCTCCGTGCAATACGCCCCGTCTGTTCTAGCGTATATGCCCATACTGGAGATTCGCGAAGATCTTCTAGGAACGCAGCCCTTCTACCCACCCTTCGCATCCTGCTTTGTCTTGCAATTGGATTTTCGACAGGTGCAATCTGCATGTTGAAGTAAACACAGGTTTACCCCCTTCTTTCGACTAGTGTTTTAGCTCTTCTCTCAACGCTATCTTTTACAACATGCTCCCGAGCAAAGACCTATTTTGATAGACTCTTATGTTTAAATAGAGCGCCTTTTACTGGCTTTTCCTTCTGTGTGCAACGCCCCATTTATAAACACACGCCAAATTTAGCACAAATATCATCGCTCTTCCCTGAGAAATGATTGGCTGTTCTACGTTCTGACACACCAAATATTGTTTCTGACTGACTAACTTAGAAGCCTGCTGTTTGGCCTCTTATCTGATCCAAATTTTTTCGATCAGCTTGTAACGCTCCTTTCTTCTTGGTCTGTACTGATACTTGGCGCCCTACTATAGGTTGAAACGAGTATCCACTTTGCGTGGTTAATCGATTAACCATCTACTGTGAATACCCCTAGTATTAGACAGTTTTTAGAGCTCGTAGAGCATTCTTAGGGCGTACATCTTATGAATATGGAACACAACTTGAACAAAAAAAAGTACCATCTCTGTCCACTTTTAAATTTTCATTAAAACCTGATCACTTTACCTGCTCCAATTTAAATCCGTATGATTATGAAATGCACTGTATGTTAATCCGAAGTTCAGACACAGCCATTCTGGAGCAATGCGAAAACGAGGTACGAGTAAAACGAGGTCTTGGCAACAGGGGGGTTGCCAATTCGAAAGGACGAACTCGCAAATATGTCAAGGCATCACCCTGATCTTATTATGTGCAGGAAGCAGCCCGGTATAGTTTTTGGGAGGCTTTGCGAGAGATGCGAAGGGAAATGTGTCGTTTGCGACTCTCTCGTGAGACCAATGAAGCCCGTGCGAATCTGCGATGAGTGCAACTATGGCGCCTTTCAGGTGAGGAATCTGAAGCTATCCCACTCGAGCAGTTTACACTATCACCCGCGTCACTAACTAAATCGATGATCTTTTCATTCATCACGTTCATCACACAGGGAAAATGTGTCACTTGCGGAAGTCCTGGTGTTGCCGACGCGTTCTATTGTTCGCAATGTACAATCCTTGAAAAGGATAGGGATGGATGCCCTAAGATTATCAACGTTGGTACAGCCAAGATTGATCTCGTCTATGAAAGGAAAAAATACAGGCGGTGACTGCGTGACTGCTCAAACGCACTCGTTTGATATGCTTCAATTTATGGCAACGGAACTCTTGACATCTTCACTTCGGGCGAAAGAGTGCGAAATCAAAGTTCCACGATGGACCTACGTGATTTCATGGCAATCCGGTCTTCTTGAACGCACCGCATTGCGCTAATGGCTTTGAAGTTTTGAAGGTCGGGATTGTTTTGTTTGTTGTTTTAATGATACAAATGATACCAATCCGATCACGCTTAAGGAGGCCTACCAAAACTCGCCCGTCCTACACAGTTCAGGTACGTGTATTGCGTGCAAGACTATACTACGAACTCTTCGCGGCCTCTAATTCCGCAAAATCTTGTACAACGAGTGCTACTTGAGACTGGCCACTGGTGAATTCCGAACTGTACGAAAATTGTATATTGCTCTCGGGTTGAAGCAACTTAATCTTCCGCAGATCAGCTGGTTTTACTCTTTTTATACTATGAAACTTACGCAAGAAGGTCCTCCCAATCCTCGTCTTCGTCAGGTTCTTCATACGCTTCGAAGTTGACCTCATACCGCATAAGTCCCCCAATCCCTCCGAAGCCTTGTACAAACTGCGCGCCTTCCTGGGACCGATCCGTAATAAACTCCAAAGTTGTACCGAAGTCTTTGTAATGTGCAGCGAGCCAGTCCACGAAGGGCTCTTGCTCGCGTGATTCGAGCTCTACGTTTGTGTCAGCGTCAACGAAATGCGACATATCACGCATCTGCTCCTTACTCAGAATCTTGATTACCAGGTCATTTGTTTGTGGATTAAAAAGTTCGACCCTCGTGTGCTCCATGTTTTCCCAAGTGATTAAAATCTCCACAGCGCCTTGTTCGAGAGCACGCATCGTGTCCACCACTCCGAAGCAGTATTTGTTTGTGTCCTTTGAGATTTCATCGAAGTACCTCTGCACAAGCTTTTTCTCCTGAATAAACTTCACGTTGCCAAGAGTTTCTGCCGAGAGATCGATGGCTTGATTGAAGCCGTTTTCACCACCGTAACTTACATCTACAGTCTTCAGCACCTTGGCCTTTAGTCTTTGGTCGAACAGTTCCGAATTGTACAGGTCAGTCTTGAAGTCAGCAGAACCAGCGAGAATGAGGCCGGTGACATTAACCTTCTGGCCATCGGGAATGAACTGCGTCACAGCAATTTCAGCCACCTTACGGACAAAGTTATGTCGTTTCTCCAAACGGAGACGAGCAAAACGAAGCGCGGACTGACCACCACGACCGTGCTTCTTCGGAAGGTCAACAGAGAACTTATGTAGAACAGTTCTTGTGTTGCCAGTAAGCAAGCCGAATAGAGCGCCATTACCGTCCATTACAATAAAACCAAATTTTTCATCTGATTCTAAGAGACTTGCTAAGGCCTCAGTGTGGAATTTGTTATCACAAAGATAAAGCGAAGTGTTGATAGGCTTAAATGGTTCGAAATCAACAAGAACTTCACGCTCCTTGTTCTGGTCGTTCATGATAGTACCACAGTAGATGACGAGACCATTGGAAGGCACTTTTGGGTAGAGCTTTAATCTCTGCTGGGTTGAGGTGATTGCGCTGAGCACGGATTGTCTGTTAACGCGAGATTTGATGTTCGAAGCAGTGCCGTACTCGTCACTGAGCATCTTGTTGACACGACTGGTTTGATCACGAGGAGGAATAATCAAGGAGATCATGCTTGTTCCATTTCCGCGAGCTTGCTCCAGGGCTTTGATTAACTTCTTAATCTTCCATACTTGGACCGCGCGGTCACCGTCATCGGTCTCCTGGGTCTTGTCCTTCTCTCCCATAGTGTCAGAAAATACAGACGGGAATGAAGATAAGATGTGAGGAGCGGATGGGCCAGAGGTGGAATGTAGGCCGAAGGTAAAAAGTGTGAATCACTCTGCAGAATGAAAAGGCAGGAATTGGCACAGGCGTTGAAACGGATAGGAGAGTGTCTTTGACGTGTACCGATTTTAACAAAAAGGCGACGAGGGGTGGTTGAAGGCCGCTTCCAGCAGTAGTGAGGAGGGTGGTTATGCAAGCGCTGTTGCTTATTAGGGGTGGGTGCTTTACACTTTGTGCCTTTGAGCAACGGCAAGGCAGTGGCAAGGAGCAGGAAACACAGCTCAACGAAGAAAGCAGAGGCGGCGGTGCCCCAGCGGGTGCCACCAGCAAGGGCATACTCATTTTATCATTTCTAAAAACCACACTACTGGTTTCTCCTGTGACTTCAGAACTTATATTATGGCTTCTAATGAAATTTATATTATCATATTGTAATTACTTCTGGGAGTAAATTGTCACTATTTTTGTCACGTGTGACTACGTTCATATTGTATAGGAGGATATTCTTCTTTTTTAGATACTTTTTTGAGTCACCCGTGCTGCTTTCAACTCTACAAGGAAAAGAAGTTCTGAATTATTCTTATTCTGAATTTCATCCATTTGCATGACTTCACGTATGATATGGATGCTTCGCTTCCTGTTTTTGATACCACCTGTACGATACCCGAGGAATGGAAAATTAATTGGGAAATAAGTGAATGCCATCGGGACATTGGGGATAAGGGTGAGCAGTGAGAAATGAGCAACAATTGGATGGATCCGAAAAGTGCCACTTGCATAAGCAAGCTGTAAGCTGCATTGCTTTCGGAGAGCATCTCCACAGTGTCCACACATTTCGCTCACCAAGACGTGAAGATATAAATCAATTCTGTGCGCGCGTGTGCCTGACTTATTTACCTCTCTGTCCCACAAACCAACATCTCATGCATTAATCCTCCTCGTTTAGAAGTGACTCGCACAATGTCATTGAGTACCCTCGAGGGTGCTCCACATGCTCATCCGGCCACTCCCGAAAATGATGACCTCTCGACACAGAACACCTCTGCGCCGCACATCGTAATTGTAGGAGCTGGCTTAGCTGGATGTCTCTCTGCTGTCCTTCTTGCCCAACAGGGCTGCTCAGTAGATGTGTACGACTACAGAGCTGACATGCGCACGCATTCTAAACTCGCTCAGAAGCGACAGCGTTCTATCAATTTGGCCTTGTCTACTCGTGGTATCACTGCTCTGGAACGAGCGGGTGTCGCAGAACAAATTGTCAAGCTTGGTGTCCCGATGCATGGCCGCTGTGTTCATCCCGTCTCTTCTTCATCCACGTCATCCACTCATCTTGAATTCCACCGCTATGGACAAAGCGACCAATTCCTACTCTCTGTCTCAAGGGGAAAGCTCAATGAGGTTTTATTAGATGCATGCGATAGTCTCAAAACCGTTCAGCTTCATTTTAGCACAAAATGCATTGACGTAAATCTCAGAGAACCATCAGTCACACTTCAACCCATTGCTGAACATGCTTGTGAAGATGTTTCTCTACAGAAAGTTGTTCGTGCAGATCTCATCTTAGGAGCTGATGGCTCATATTCCAAAGTGAGAGCAGCTATGCTCCGTGAAGACCGTTTTGATTATTCACAAAGCTATATATCCACTGCGTACAAAGAATTGAACATGGTCGGTCCCTCACAACAGCACAACTCAAGCACAACTTTTCCAGCGGAATGGCTTCATATATGGCCAAGACATCGTTTCATGCTCATTGCACTTCCAAATGATTCTCACTCCTTCACATGCACTCTGTTCATGGACAAGGAAGAATTTGATGCCCTGACTGAACCTGCCCAGATCGAGTACTTCTTCAAGACCAACTTCCCAGATGCCGTTGACTTGATGCCATCATTGACAACAGATTTCATTCAAAATCCAACACCTTCACTACTTACAGTTCGATGCAATCCGTATCACTTTGACGGAAAAGCCCTTCTAATTGGTGATGCTGCACATGCCATTGTTCCATTTTACGGGCAGGGCTGCAATGCAGCCTTTGAAGACTGCCGACTTTTTGCAGAAACCGTACAAAAATGTGGTCAGGATAAGCTCCGCGAAGCAGTCGAAGCGTATGCAATCGCCAGGAAAGAGAACGCTGATACAATTGCAGATCTGGCAATCGCCCATTACGAGGATATGTCGTCTAGGACCGCGAAACCATTCTTTGTCATGAAAAGAAGGCTCGAAATCCTCCTAAACCGCATCTTCCCGCACTCCTTCCTGCCGTTATACTCAATGATATCTTTTTCAAACATTCCCTATGCAGATGCTACCAAGCGAGCCAAACGGCAGGATGAAATGATCGGGACTTATTTGCGTGTGTTTGGGACGGTTTCGGTTTCGGCGATTACCCTAGTTGGAGCGTACGTTCTTCGGAAGAACAGATACTTCTCTACTATCTCAGTGACGCAAACATAATGTGGTTTAATGTGATCTCTGCCACTGATCTTGTTTGGCGCGGCAATGCACTCTTTGCACCATATTGTTACAGTAGTCTAATTAATTGTTTCGATCACGGTTCTGGCACAGCCTCCCCCACCTGCATAATCTATTTACTACTTCTTCCGCCCGAAAAGGCGCTTTCCCCGATTTTTTTTATAGCCAACAACCACTTCAACATCTTCCCTACTCTCTCCTCCTGCGTCAGCTCCGTCCTCCTCCGCTACAATTCTTTGAGACGACTCAGAAGCAGCTTGTGCAACTTGCTTCTTTTTTGCGGCACCAGCTTCAAGTGTTCGAGCCCTGGCTGCTCGTGACTGAGCCAGTTCGATAGGGAGTGGAGGGAGCATGACCTGAATCCGCAGAACCGGGTCTGCTACAGCGCTAAGTGCGTCTATGAATTTCTCAGGAGTCAAAACGCATGAACCACCTATTAGAATATCCGCATCCCGCTTCGCACAGACCTCAGCCATAGCCTTAACTTCTGAATAACAGACACCGCCTACGACGAATATCATGAACAAGTGGCCACGCTCTGCAATTCGAAATATATCATCGCTTGAAGGTGCTCCAGTACGAGACAACTCGCCTTTGGCAATAGTCTTGACACGGTCAGAGATCAAGGCCGAGTGAGCGCGCATATGCGAAGACCCAAATCTATGATTCTTCGGCCCGTAAGAATTTGGTCGCTCACTTGTGGAACGCTCGTTCACAGATGATATACCCAGGGACGCAATTATTGAATCCACCGAAACTGACCCTACTGGAGGAAATGCGGCGGCGTCCAATTCATCATCTATGAGATCCATCATGATACTTCGAATTGGTGGATGATACCGAGCAACATCGTACGGCTGCTGCTCCTCAGTATCCAAGCCATGGCGTTTCTGACGGGCCTTGCTCTCTTTTGCTTGATTCTTTTGAACTTGCCTGTTTACATATCTGTTCTTCAGTTTCGCCTTGACAGTATCTTCTGAATCCAATAATGTGTTGTTCTGAGCAGCAAAGGATTCACAGCCTACTCGTGCAGCCTCAACCACATTCCGTAATCCTCTCACTGCTGAGGCGTGCTTCTGATCCAGGTCATCCAAATCTTCTATACCACTCCTGAGTAACCTTGAGCGGAACGTTGCAGACGTTGAAAGCGCTGACTTCAATCCGGCGAATCCTACCGAAGCATCAGACACTACTAGAGCAATCATAAGCAGCCTGATGCGATGAGACAAGGGAATTTCCGAGCCTGATAGAACTTCTGTCATTTTCTCCACCATAACTTCAGCCTTGATCTTAGTCCCATCGGCATGTTTACCCGTCACCAAATCCTGCTCAACCAACGCAAGACCAGTCAAGTTCATATCAGCGCATATTGACAAACACTCCTTCGCTGCTTTTATATGCATGGCGTGTTTGTCGGCAAGTAATTGGGAGTTTGGCAGCGAACGCACCGCAGCACTCATATCCTTTATGTCAACAGCCCCTGTGTCCTTGCCTCGAATCTTGAAGGCTGCATCTGTGTCGAGAAACTTCCTGAAAGAGGCTTGTGCCTCCTTCAGTGCTTCCTCAATAAACAAACTTCGAATTGTCAACCACACTGGATCTTTCTCCTCGTCATCAATTTGTATAGATTTTCTCTTCTCTGAATCGTCGGTATCAGGCATCTCAAGATAAGCTCCTCCAGGTTTGTGATAATTGAGGTTTAGCAAATCGTGAACCATTGCTTGATACGAGAAGTCATGGACAAGAGGAGATATTAAGTCGGATGCTCTGTCCACAACAAGCAGTGTAGCCCTGGTAGGCATATCCTCCAATGATTTTGAGGATTCCTTAGAGTTGGTATCTGCCTTCTTCGCTCTTGAATCATAATTGGCAGTTTCCAATTGCTCTTTCACCAAGGATGCAACAGTACGGGCATTTATGGAGGTGGCATCGCTCCTTACTGTCCACGCAATGTCTGCAGCGACTAATTTACAAGCCTCGGTGAGTCTTTCTGAAATGGTGGCCATTTCGGACCTGGCATCAGTTCCTTCATCCGCATAGAGTTGGGGCAGCGAACAGCCCGGTCTATCCAAGCTGAACAAACGAGACTCTACAGCCAAAACGTCAATACCCAGTTCCACAAAAGCTTTAACCCTTCTCAACAAGGAAGTATTCTGGCGAAGAACATCCATCTGAAAATTTGGAAGTCTACTGGTAAAAAACAAGTGAAACTCCTTGTATTGAGTTGCAGACTCTTGGCTGAGGTGGAGAATGGACTCGGCGGTTGGGGTTACGAAGTAAATGGCAGGTATCCTCGGTAGCGGTTCGCGACGCATGTCTAGCATTTCAACAATTGTTACGCCTTCATTGACAAGATTATTGATTTGTAGGGCGGAAGCAAGAATTCGCAGGGCTGCCCTGTCGACAACGAGGACCTTCCACTTGTTAGTATCAGAGCCAACCTTGCGTATCATCCCATCGAGGAGTGTGGTCTGCAGAGCGCGACGCAAGTTGCCCTGATGCTCACTCATGTTCGATGAGATTAGATGAGTAGACGAGGCTTTTTTGAGAAGATAGTAATGTACGAGAGTAGGTCTCGTCAGAAGACAGAGTGCATAGAAAACATGAATCGTAAAAGATAGATAACAAATGGGACGGGTTAGGGCAGGGTGTGTGCTCTCAGGATCTTGATAGAGGCAGAAAACAAATGTTCAGGATGGTGGAAGGGCGAATGTTGCGTTGGATTGTTTGCCGAGGCACTGCTGTGACCTGCAGTTCAAAGAAGTTGCGCTGGAGATAGATGGGTAATGGCGGAGAGGGTGTGCTCTGCCAGAAGGGTATCCATCTTACTACACTGGCGCTCGTAAGTATAAGACACCCTGCCAATTTGCAAGTTTGGTATGAAATGTTATATATTTTTAAATAATAATCTCAGAATCGTATTTGCCACTACGTCCTTCCACACTAAGCATTGATCGGTACACTGAAAACGGCACTACACTCCAAATTCGGCTCCTTATGGACCGTATGTGTTATCCATCAAACAAATGTGTTATTGTAGGGGGCCTAGGAAGGTAATCGGCTAAATTAGCTACTGTGTGACTGAATAGAGAGGAAAGCTAGTCTACCAAATGGCCAGGAAGGCATGGTTTAGGCAAGTCTAGAGTAGAATGTGCGTTTATCGTATGTACTACGCTATTTCTGCTATGTAGATAAAGTCTATTAGAACTAATAGATCTTCGGAATAGCTGAAGATCGAGGTAAGACAAATACTACCTACACAGCAATAAAGACCAGATTGTCTCCATTCGACCGGGTACATATGCCTTCGGGCGTGCCCTGACTGTCCTAGCCAAGTTCGGCTGGACCTTAGGTTATCATAACCGCCAATCTGGGCAACTGCATTCGCCCTCATCAGTGGGACACCAATCAAATTCTTGTAAATACCGACATGCGACCAAATTTTCTCAGGAAATATAATATATTGCCCAGGTTATGGAATATTATTATATAACCTGTTACATCTATCATACTGTGAGAGTACATAGTGCAACAACTTCAGGAAAGCCTCTAAAGGTTCTCTCTTCATAAGAGAAGACCTCTTGGCGGAGCAGCACCGCCTCCCCCGATCGACGTTTACGTTGTAGGAGATACGGACAGATTTGAAAGCTGCAGAACCACGGTAACGTCTTTGTTCTGTAAAGGAGCCTCGAAAGTGACAAATAGTACTTGGTCACGGTGCTTGGTGCCGGATATACCCAAAGTATTCGGCCCGTTTGGAACGCAAAAGGTGATACTTTATACTTCCAAACGCGCGGAAGAGAGTGTCAGTGCTCTCTC
>JAUBNZ010001412.1:0-11621 GCA_032355485.1 Bonnemaisonia californica | reverse complement strand
CCCGGAGAAGTCGCTCTACCACCCTCTCGCAGGGCAGCTACCGAGAGTTTACTAGGACCCTGTGGACGCAACCTTATTTCTCCGGAGGTTGCGTAGTACTACAATAACAATAGTATCTTCCCTAGTTATTCGAGTGCGTCCCAAAGGTAAAAGTCTAGGCGTGATCCTGCCAAGAACAGGGGAACGTCACACAACACGACTCAGCATTTTCCTCAACAGGGACGTAATGTGGCCTCTTGTTCCAAAACTTCAGCTGGCAGTGACTAGAGCAAGCTTTAGTTTTTCAATGCTGCCCATTGTACATGAACGGACTTCGGGATGAAAATTAGATTTTCGATAATTTTGCTTTTCCGATTGCTGCTTTTACCTCTTTCACATCTTCATAGAACGGCGCTTACCTATGGTGTGATGAAGTAACTGTCAGTTCTTAATTATAACGTAGAGCTTATAGCACGAATTACAGTACGATGAGTACGAGCGCGATTGCTCGGCGACCTCCACTACATCGAGAAGGAACAATGCAGGGCATCAAAGAGAGGGATAACCTCCGAATATTAGAGAGATGTAGCAGTACAGGCATTTCTACGACGAAATCGCCTTGGTAATCTTCAATCAACTCCTGGCCAGGCGCCGCTGCAAAAGCTTTGAAGCACCTCCCCTACCCAACCCCAAAATCAAATAATTAGGCTCCCGGAAGCTTGAAGGGTATCCTCAACGTTCTGTAGGTACTTTAACCAATCTGTAAAAACTAAATCGGCCCGGGCCGCTTTAGCGTACCCGAGGGTGGGGTTAATAACTATAAGGCACCCCGGCCGTTTCTTCGCAATCGCAATTAGGCGCCTGAATTTCGTTACCTCCGGTCATCCTAAGATCCCACGAACCCTATGGAGATAGTATTACCTACCAATCGTACAATGTCTCTAGGAATTGCTTTTCCAAGTGTGTCAAATTTTAGCCATCCGGGAATGCTTAGGGAACAGTTTAGGTAACATTGAACGCTAGAGAAAGCCCACAAAGGTCCACAAGTGTCGGTTAATTTTCTTTATTTTGACTAAATGCAGAAATAATGATGGAAATGCCGTGAAAAGGGGGACAATGGATCTCAATGAGATGCAGGAACCCTTCCCTTTACTTAATATTGTAGGTAGAAGCCATTACAGCATCAAAACGCAGTCCATTTATCTCTGGAAACAATTGGCGATGCTATCAATTTTTTGTCAGTTTATATGCATTGCATTTGCTCTCCTTTTACCCTTTAAGTTTTGATGGAAACTATCCCTACACTGAATAGGTTAAATAGTGTATTCTAAAGTAATACCATATACCGTTTCTCAGATGCTTCATTTCTATTAGTATTGGTTACAGTATTCCAAATGCTTCATTATTAACGGGTTGTACGGAAATAGAGAATTCTACATTAATGTAAACAGTCAAAAACAGTGTAGCAAATAGATTTATGTGCATGATACAGTGCCGTCGTACGCAATGTTATATATTCGTTCAATTGTATAAATAAAACTGTTACAACTTGCGGTTGGTTACCCTTCGTGGCTAGGAATGGAATAGAATCTGCAACTGCAACGTTCATCTGATCTTATCTAATAGTGCTCCGGTTTTGGGTCCCAAAAGAATTGATGGTACATTTGACTTAGTTGATGTTGTCTTAAAGCGTTCTTCTAAACCTGTAATGAAATTAAACCCACGAAATAAATCCGTTATTGAAACAAAATACCTTTAGTGAGATAATAGGACAGAAACTGGCACTTAGAACATAACATGAATTGCTTCCTTTTATTGCAGGATTACGCTCCCAGCTGATGAAGCAAGAAAGTGGTAACATAAGACTTCCTAAATATCTATTACAGAAAACAACACTATCTCTACCCATCACAATCATCTGAGTAAAACTCATATTTTCTTCAAGCTGTCTTTCGCTTCTCTTCATGCGCATCCCAAGCTCTTCGCCGATTTTTGCAACACTGCAGAATTCTGTTTCTACAAATTGAACAGTAGAACCACTCTCATCTTCTTATGTTACTCGGACACCACCAAGACCCCCTTCGAAAATGCCAGGAACAAATACCACACCCGTTTCTCGTGTTCCTGACCTCCAACCAAGGTCAAAACCTCTTCAACGTGACTTGTAGCAGGTTGTAATCAAACGAGACAGAAAGATGGTTTTACAGTGAATGCAAAATTCAGTGAAAAACGGTGCTCCTGTGAGAGGCCTGACGGCCCTTGCAGTTCGACAGTTTTTACCATTATTTGCAGCATATGAAAAGGAAAACATTATCAAAAAAATGCACTGCTGGAGAGAGCGGGAGCAGTACGCTTATCTGTCACATCGAACTACGAGGCAGAAGAGAAGGGGATCAGTTCAGAGCTCTTTGGAGAACTCTGGAAGGAGAATGGTGCTGGTGTAGGTAAGAAAAGGAAGGGGAAGGAATGTGTCAAGTTGGAATGTTGTCTTGCAGAGTGAGCTTCATGGGGAGTTCCAAAGGCTGTCTACCATAGGAAAAAAAATCGTCCAATCTTGTTCGATTTTTAGCAAGGGATCTTTTGCATGAATTGAAAAATGATGAGTGCCTCCTAGGTATCAATGAAAATAGAAAGATAATTTCGACTTTGATAAATTCTGGTTGGGTGCAACGTTTTATAGGGCGCCGTATCATTTTTCCAGGCGCCACTCCGGAAAACTCATGATAAGTTCTACAAAATAGTTTTTTTCAGAAGCGGGTCGCGTTTCATTTAGGAAATTTCTTCGAAGACTTCAGGGATGAAAGATTGGAAGAGTATTTGGTTGACAGCATCGATAAGACTCATTTTATTGTGAATCTTGAAAATGGGAAGACCCTTGGCATTGCTGGTGCCGAGCAAGTGAAGTACGCTGATGTATCATCAGGTGGACATGGAATGAAAATTCTCGTAAGGCTCACAGGTGGGTGGAAAGCGCAGGTAAACCCTGCATTTTGTAATTTTCGAAATTCGTCTCGTAATTACCCAATTGGATTCGTTGCTGATGTCCTACCTGGTGTGAGTTGCAGGATTCAACCGAAGGGATGGATAGACAGGCAGGAGTTTTTTGAATGGTTGCGTGAGCCGCGGGCCATATCAAGAGACCCGTTTGGAAGGGAGAGATCCATATTTTAGGATAATTTTGGAGGCCATGGTGAAAGCCTGGAGCAGAGGGATGAATTGACAAATTTGAAGAGCTATCCTCGCTTTTTGCCTCCAAATTCAACGGATCTCTGCCAACCTTGCTACAGCTTTATGATAGAGAAGTTGAAAGAAAGATGGGTGCCATTATGGGATGAGAAGAAGTCAGAGCTTCTCCAGGGCCCTGAGTGGCTCTAAGGAAAGGGTTCTGGAAGGCTTCCCAATCCCGGGAAGTGCTTCTCCTTGCAATTGGCTGCAAGAGTCGTTAGGGATGTTAACGTAATGAAGGATGATAATAGAATGGGGTATGCACGCAATTCAATGATTCGCTGTGGATTATCTCTAGATTTAGACTGCCAATGGAGATTTGAACAGTTAATCCCTCGCTTAGAGCAAGTCTATTGTTGTGACCAAGATTCATTCCAAGTTGGCCAAGGTTGGCCAGTAATCTGACCTCGTGTAAAATTTATAGGAGGGGCATGTCTGTTTTGTGTGCCAGGAAATGTGTGCAAAGTAATATACCGTTTCTGAATTGCGCTCCAAAAAAGTTCCAATCGCATGTTCTGGGAGCTCCCCGACACTGAAACGCAAGCGGTGGTCAGAGAATAGTCTTCAGCTGGTGAAAAGTTCCGTCCTTTGGAGGACGTTTTTTTGAAGATAAATGTCGCGCCATACTGTGAAACTTGGAAGGGAATCTGATGTATGAACTTACTGAATTTGTTTGGGCGTGGGATCATATAGTGATCCTGGGATGCCTTGAAATATTTCATTTTGACGGAAATCACTTGAGTAAATTTCGGCGCAGATGGAGCGAAGCATACATGTGGCCGCATGTCATTGGCTCGATACACTTGGTTTTTTAGTAAACCTGTTAGTAAATCCGACCCGATTTACTCACCATTTTACTCAAAAGGTAAAATTTACTCTTGGTTTTTCGTACAATAGACATGCCGATTAAGTAAAATCTGTCGGAATTTTGGAATTGGACAGTACAATAGACTTGCTCTTACAGGGAATAGCCAGACGGCACAAGGAGCACTTCGAAGGCAAACGATTGGATGGTTCTGACTTGGAGTAGACTTGGCATATTATGCCATTATCGTCAAATTTTAATTAAAATAAAGGTTAACAATATTAGCGTTGTCCTTGGTTTTAGTGTAGCAAACACTAATTTTTTCATTCGCCATAATAACGAAATCAGATATATTGTAGGCTACATTATTTCTGAACCTTCACTATTAAACCCCCTACACTAATTACCCTTTTCGGTGTACGGTCTCAGCTATATCCAATTTAATCCCTAGAGGGGGCCATCGTAATTGACCAAAACGAAACAACATTTCGGGTATGCAGAAATGGTTTTCTTTTTCCTCGTCTTATTTGGTCATTATGAACGGATAGACCATTAGATTCCAGCAATAATTGGGCTACTCTGTGAAGTTTTACGTTATCCTACTTATAAAATTAAGTAAACGGAAGCGCTCCCACATCTCATTGAGACCAATCTGCCCCCTTTTCACGATATTTTCATAATTAGTTCAGCATTTAGTCATCATAAAGAGCTTTAACCGACCCTCGTGGGCTTTCCCTACCGGTCAAAGTTATCTCAAATTTTCTCAAAACATGTTCCCTGGTAGCTAAAATAACTCAATCTAGTGCTTTACACTAAATAATTACATTTAAACATTCGTGAGCAGAGGACAAGAACCCCAAAATAAACAAATTTGGAAAAAGCAATTCCGAGAGACATTGTACGACAGGTGTGTAGACTCTAAATGGGTAATACTATCTCCATAGGGCTCGTGGGATCTTAGAATGGTCCGAGGTAACAAAATCGAGGCGCCTATTTTAATATTTTTGACAGGATTGCGAAGAAGCGGTTGAGGTGCCTCATAGTTATTCCCCCCCTAAAATTAGTTTTCGAGAGGCCCTCGCCGAACGGCTTGGTGCGAATGTTATGCAGCTCTTTTTGTCACACGGAGAATACTTCCTCAGCTCTATCTACCTCCTGGCGGGAAAAATTCTGGGATAGCTGCTTCCCTTGGTACGGTAAAACGCAAAAATATTTCAGTTTCATACACTCAAAATGACCAAATAGGATGAGGAAAAGGAGCCCCCTTTCTAAATACCGGTTAGGTCGTGTCGTTCTGGCCAGTTGCGAAGGACGGCTCTAGACATTAAACACGTATAGTTGAGAAGGCAGGAGTGGTTTCTAGCACAACTTGAACGATAAAAAAAAGAGCAAATGCAACTTTTATAAATTGATTTAACAAAGTGGCATCGCCAATGACTTCCAGGGAGAATCAAACGACGAAGTGATGTTATAATTTATTATGGATGTACTAATCGACAAACAGAATTGTTCTCGCATCTCAACGAGGCCCTCTGTCACCCTGTTCCCGACGATTTCTATCATTAGACAGGCATTTATTAAAAGTAACGATTTTCAACCGAACCATATGGCCTTTCCCTAGCCTTCAAGTATATTCCGAGGGCGCCCGACACGCCCCGAATAGCTTTACTAACTGTAATTTTGTTTTACAAAAAGTAATTGCGAGTAAACCTTTGTGAGTAGAGACGTCAAGAGCTCGAAACTAGACAAATTGGGAAAATGTTAGTTCCAGAGGCGTTGTGCGACAGATGCACAGCCTCTAAGAGGGCAATACTGTCGCTGTAGGGTTCGTAGAATCTTAGGATGGTCCCAGGTAAACAAGGAGCGGCGCCTGCTTGATAGTTTTGAATGGATTTTGTAAAATCCAAAGGAGTGCTTTATAGTTTTTACACCCCCTCAGAACGGACTTTTGGCTCTCATTTCTAAACTAAAGATGCTTTTACAAAACCGCTTGGCCCACAATGTGGGCAAATTGATTGTACTGTAAGACCCAAGGCCATGCTCTTCCCCTCTAGGGGGCCTCGGTGGTGCAAAAATGTTTCCAAATAAATGCCTTCCGTATCACTGTTCAATGGTATATTAACCCTCAATCTGCCCCCCTCTACTAAACGCTAGGTTAGGGGTGCTATAAATGGTTAAGGGTTTTAAATCCACTGGGGGTAGGGTTTATGGGTTATGGGTCACAGGCTAGGGGTCTAGGGGGTTAAATTGACGTGGGAATTATTAGGGATTAGAATTATTAACATATGCGTGCTTTTAATGGGTGGAGATTCCAGCTAATGCAGACAGAAACATAGGCCCCCCCCCCGTATTTTTGCTTTGTACCGTACCAAGGGAAGCAGCTATCCCAGGTTTTTTTTCGCCAGGCGGGTAGGGCTGAGGAAGCTTTCTCCGTGTGACAAAAAGAGCTGCATGACATTCGCCCCAAGCCGTTCGGCGTGGGGCTCTCGAAAACTAATTTTAGGGGGTAATAACTACAGTATGAGACACCCCTGCCGTTTTTTCGCAATCATATCAAAAATATTAAACTAGGCGCCTCGATATTAAGCAGTGGCTTTAAAGGAAACCCGAAAACATATCTTGGGGAGCTGTACTTGTCAGAGTTAGAAAACGGGCCACTCGATGACTGGAAGTGACCCATTTACTATGGTTTTTCTTTGCTGGAGTGTGGCACATTCTTCATGCCGTAGCCTTTGCATCTAATGTTCTACCTAACTACGAACAAGGGTTCGGGTAAATCGAAGGCATTTGCCTCGGTGGGCTCCAAGTCGCGCAGTCTCGCGCGCCCGTCGTGCCCAGATGACTGAAGCACTGGTCAGGCATCGGCGTTAATGAGATGACTAGCGCATCAAGTGGTGTGCCTCACGACACTTTCGAACCCTAACTGTCCGCTTAGCTTATCGTTTTACAAAAGGGTGCTTAGAAGGTAAAGTAACTATTTATGACCAACCTGCTATTGTAACAGTACTGGAGTGGGTGACGACATAAAATAAATAATAAAGTAACATTGGTCCAATAAAGTTACAGACTGCACATGTTGGAGTATCTAACATTATAAGCTTTACAATACAAAACAGAGCCGAATTGTTTTGAAATGCCTGCTGTATTTTCTTCTTCTGTGGCCCTGTGGTGTGACGCAAATGGAAGTACAGGGGTACCTGGTGAGGAATGATCACTCTGGGCGATGTGAGTGGAGCGATCGCCAGGATTTGTGGACAGGGCGCATGACGCAATTCACTCATTCAGAATATTTATTTGGCATGATTTATGATTTTTTTTCTTGGACTTTTTTATATTGTCACAAGTTGTGTAACGTGCTTCGCCTTCAGAAGAGCATACCAAGTGGTGCAAGCCTTCTTCACTGACTTCGTACCCGAAATCATTCGAATAGTCCAAGAATTAAAATGCAATTATCCGAGGACGTATGATCTAAGACTTTCTTTGTAGCACATTGAAAAACCTATTGAAAGTAATTAAATTTGGATAATTATAGATAGTTGACAGTAGGAATTTGAGGTGAACTTTGTTGGGGGGCTCGGTTGCGACAGATTATGAGGCAGCACATACGCACCGGTTCCATGCCCCTATGAATATCGTGGAACATGTATGTTTACATTACTGTACAGTATGAGAAAAAACCGTCCAGGTCCTGGACCAGTGCAGTCCACAGTCCACCGGGTGGACTGTTCAGGTCTGCTTCCCTGCTGTTTTTCCAGCATTCCATACATTCCATGGCCTGCCCATTTGTGTGCAGTTGTTAATGATGAGGTGCTGTACTGCAGAGTACAGGGGTATCTACCAGTGGCATGGTTCCATGGCATCGCAAAAAACCATTGGCGATCTGGGAACAACGAACTCTGTCAGACGGCAACTGGAACAGCAAAGTTGAACTTGAATATATCTGTGGGGTGTCTGCATAACCGGGCGTAGAAAATACAAGTATGAAACGTAGTTTTAGGTTTCTCACAGGGTTGTTACAGTTTTTCACGCACCGTGAACGCCTGAGCGATGAGTCCACAACTTGCTCCAAGCGTGACTAGCGCACCGCACGTCTTTCATATGACAGGATGTGATAAAGCACACATAGCACACCGCATGCTAAGCTAATTTAAGTTAACAGGCTCAAAAACCAATATAAACTTTACTGCGGTGTACCACATTGCAGATCTTCAAGCATACGAGCAAGCATACAAGCAAGCATTCGAGCAAGCCCCCTTCAAGGGTACACAACTACCCTCCGAAGGGAAAACATTGACACCTTCATAGCCGGCATTCCCTCGGAGCCGGCAACCCCTGGGGAAGCTCCTGCCCCGAAGCTATCCAGCAGAAAACCTAAGTATGTCACGAGCAGCTATTACTCCGGATTATGCACTCCTGGCTCCTGACAGCATCAGCGACCGAACGGGAACCTTTCCTGTGTAAAGAGAATGGCTGAATTTCGGTTTGTGGTTCTGTCTGAGATAGATTTGAGTAAACCCCCTATGCTATTTTAATCTATGTCTGTTTTCCGCCGACTCATGTGTAAAGTCTATCGCTCTGCAGGCAGCATAGACGGCATGCGTCAAGCCAACGCGCCCACCTCTGAACTTGGGCTGTGCGTCCAGTGCTATCATGTCTTTATCTGGTATCTGGAGAAGCGAGAGAATAGGACAGGAGGCGCTGCCTTATTGAAAGGTCCGGAGAGGACCATCCGGAGAGGATGGGCCCCGGTCAAGTCATCTGGTCTACCGGTCAGCCCGTTGTGGACAAAGGGACTATGCAGTGGGAAGGAAATGCGACACTGATGATGCGACAGATATACAATGTCACAGGGCGATGTATGTATAGACACAGTGTACGTGATGTCATTGGATATTGTTTTAGGAGTGAGACGAGAACATGTTTCTGCGTTAGACGGGCCAGATGACGTTGCCAGCGGATTTTTTCCTCGAGAAATGGACGCACAATAAGAATAGCTTCAATGTGATGAGATGTGAGGAAGTGGGGAAGATGTGTGTATGCTTTGCATGTTGACTGACTGTGTGTAGTGGCGCTTTCCGGATCACTGAATGCTCGAAGTCATGACCTTGTTGGGGGTTGTGATGCTGCAATCCTGCATACTGCATATACTCTTATATATTCTTATATATGTATCTATCTATATAGAAGTGTAGTCACCGCATGTCAAGTGTTCTGACACTGGTAGTTATTTCTGATGTATGGCTGGTGGGAAGTGGCAATTGGTAAGAGACGTCTGGAGTTTGTAGTTTGTAAGGCAGTACTTCAATGCCCAGAACATAAGATCACTTCTGGTGAGCAGAAGACGAGGACGTGATGTCCTTATAGACGGCTCATTGCAATAAATTGCGGTTATTTGTGCGCGCGCCGTGACACATGCCAGGGGTTAATATGGGCCACGCTTGAATTTCGTTAAATGTCTCCTACACGCCCCTGTTCGATAGTGCGATCTGCACACGCCTTCTGTACATGTAAATGAGGTACGAGCCAATATGTGTGGATTTAGGTCTTTTTGTTTCTACATGGCCCATGTTTTGTGTTTGCAGACATTATTACGGCCCTTGTTTGCCTGTTTGCACAGTAATTTCTGACATGTCATGCTTCCGTGCCTTGTGTGAACAAGCAGGGCCCATGTTGGCAGCTGTCCGTCAGGCGGCCGATGCAAGCATGTACAGTACAAGAGATGTAAGATAGGGCCAACGAGAAATAAAAATGGGCTACCTTGTCGTCTGCTGCTTCCGACGGCAGGCAGGACCCATCTTGACAGCTGTTGGTCAGGTCTACCTCTGATGCATGCATGTTAGATAGGGGTAACGAGAAACGAAAATGGGGCAACCTTGTCGCGTACCGCTGCTGACGACAGGGTAACTTAACTTTAAGGGCGCTACCCTTAGAATAAGGATAGACAACGAACATGGGCGATGGACATGGGCGATGGACATGGGGCAGTAACCAGTGTGTATGTCACAAATCAAAACGTAGTCTCGTAGTCTCAGTTCCGTTGGATGGATCCAGACGGCTACTGAACTGAGGACTGGTTCAGCAAAGCGAGAGAAGGCAGAAGGGAACGTGGAGGGTAGAGGAGAGTAAAGCGAGAAGAAAGTTGTGGAGAGACGGGCGGCGCGGAGAGGGATGCTCTGGGTGGAGGAAGGACGGTGAGTCGAGCGGACTGTTGTTTGGTAGACTAGAGAAAATTGATCTCTAAGAAACTGGCAATAGATGACATGGCGAGGCGATGGAGGCGATGACTAAGGGGATGACTGACAAAATGGCCCGTCAGTGCATACATATACATACGTTATGTAATATATGATACAGTAGGTGGTATGATTTGGGGTTTACGCATGATGTAGATACAGGTTGTACAGAAGGGGCCATTCTGGTGTAACGGAGTTTAGTATCGTATCCTGTATGTAAATAGAGTACACGATTCTCGCAGTATATTTAGTCACTTTCCATGCGCCGTGAAAAAATTCAGAGACATGGCAGTAGCGACAGGCCGCCAGCTATTGCTATTTTATGAACAAATTTGGGGCCGCGGATCAATGTGTAATCTTCGACGCCTTGCGCCAGCGTGAATCAGAAAACATTGCACCATCTCTTATCATAGAGATGATCTCTACTCCACTCTGTACCCAACTTTTACATAATATGTATGACAGCCGTACACACAACAATGTACATATAGTGTACAGCCAATAGGCACCCGCCAAATTGCTCGCAAAAAGACGCCGGCGGCATCGAGCATCCCCCTCTCGCAGGGGAGGCGGCATGCGCTGGAAATGGGTGGTGTGCTGTCTCCCAATCCGTCGCCCCCTCCGAAAATAACCGAAAAGCACGCCATGCCAGCTCGCCCGCTGTCTGCATGTCACGACGTGAATGAAGGCAAGGCGTCGCCGCTGCCGTTGATGCTACCCCCGTGGAACGGCCTCCCATTGGCGCTCATCGCTCAAACGCAGCCGCGTAATGGCTGCTGACTCTCGTAGCAGGTGACGCGTCCGACTCACGGCGCCCCGTTTGATGGCTAGCCGCTGTGCTCTGCGCCGCCGTGCATTGCGTTTCCAAATACCACAATGGCCCGCGCAGTGCTGTGTGTGTGTGTGTATGTATGTAGGTGGGGGCCCACGGGACCCGGCGTCTGGCCCGTGCGGCTGGACCCGGGGCAGCTTCATGTGGGCCCGGTCATCCGGACCCGCCTAGCAGGAACGGAACACTAACACCTAATAATCATCATATTATTACTTTACCCTTCGTACCCTTCGATGGGTAGTCGGTGCCCGCGGTCTGCGGTCTGCGCTTTTCTCGGATGTGAAAACATAATGGAACGGGCGGCGGCAAGCGCATCAAGGTCGGCGTGACAGCGATGGTGGCGGTCATGACAGGACAAAACGCAGCCCGAATGACGACTTGTTTTTACGACTAAAATAGACCAGACGGTTAAGTCTCGTGTTGTAGTGCTGGATGCATTATTGTGTCTGTGTGGCTACCGGTGTCATGTCAAGCGTGTGTCTTCCAGGGATGGAAGTTGCAGTGTATGGCAGCGGCTGTTGGCCTATGTCTGGAATTACCATCTGTC
>JAUBNZ010001411.1:0-11623 GCA_032355485.1 Bonnemaisonia californica | reverse complement strand
CTCCTCAGTCGCTTTCTCCCCACGCTTCCCCATCTTCTCGAAGCTTGCACATCCGCCCTAAATTCTTCAGCTCGTAACGTTGCTTTCGCGTTTCTTCCTCCTTGACATACTTAGTCTCCACAAGCAACCTTCCTTTTGCGCTCCAACGAAAGTGTGTCTGCATTTACGGGCGAGAACCCACGTAATAATACATTGTGCGTCGAGGTCAGCTAAGCGTTTGCGTTGGAAAAAGGTGGTCGGGAGCTGTATTGCGGGCTGAGAGTGGAAAGGCCTGCTAAAGTTCCGAATACTTCGCCCCGCTGTGCGGGACTTGGTGTACGTCAACATGGCCCATACATTAGCGAATGACAAGGCCATTGTCCTCTGCGACCCATCAGAGCCCGAGATTGTTATTATAGATCCGGATCAGGAGGCTGAAATTGCTAGACTCCGCGAGCAACTTGCGCAGTCGTGGAAAGTTCAAGATCGCTATGTGCTTGACCACTCCGGTTCCCCAACCCCCTTGCTCAAGCGAAAAAGAGTTGTGTAAGTTCCCCCAGTTGTTTTCCTCTCCTGTCTCTGTTCGGTGCTTGATTTGCGTGTGATAGAAGCTAACTTCCCTGCTTACTTGGCGTTGGTTATGGACGCATGCATTCCTTTTTTTCACGAACACAACGTAGTTCTCCAAGCAACCTTGAACCACCAACTCGGCGGTTTCGATCGAGTGTAACCTCGCGGCACGACATTCCCCTATCCAAAACGCCGCGACCAGACCAGCTCGATGTTCTCACGGATGACCTCTTAGTCGAGGTCTTCAAGCACCTTTCAACGTTGCCACATCTCCTACGTGTCCGGCAGGTTTGCACGCGTTGGTACAGATTGTCTTGTAATCCACGGCTGTGGACTGGACTCTCCTTTGATGGTCAAGAACATGTGACATCGTCGAATCTAACTGCGCTTTGCAAAAACACACCTTCCCTCAGAAATCTTAGAAGGCTATCGCTTGCCCGGGTACATGGCGTGAGCGATGTTGCTGTGCGAGCGATTCCAAGAACAAGGTGCGCGGCGACGTTGGAATCTGTCGATTTGTCATGGTGCAGTGGCGCCAGCGATAAGAGCGTTGTAGAGTTTTCGCGATGCCCGGGACTACGAGAACTTCGGCTTTCGCACTGTCGGCAAGTTTCACGTCGTAGTGTCCGCATTCTGGCTGTGAGATGCCCACGGCTGGAAGTTCTAGATATGAACTGTATCAGTGGTGTGAGAGATTCACTTCTCATCATCATCGGACAAAATTGTCCATATCTACGAGTGCTTAACATCGCAAACGGGAAGCATGTTACTGATGAGGGAATCAGTCATGTAGCGAAGGGTTGCCCTAGGCTGGAAGTTCTCGATATATCGTGGTGTGGGAAGGTAACGGATTGGTCCATTTCAAGAATCGCAGCAAGTATGCCGAACTTGCGGGACGTGGGGTTGTCAGAAACAAGAGTTACGGATATGGGGATCTCGGAACTTACGAGAAGTTGTCGCAAATTGGAAGCGCTTCACTTGGCGCGATGTATAAATATTTCGAATCATGGTGTGGAAAGCATCATCCGGCACTGTAGCGAGCGATTAACATCTTTGAACCTTGCGAGCTGTCAGAACGTTTCTGACCTTTACGTCGGGAGGTTAATACGGATTTGTCCCGCATTGACATGCTTGGATGTATCAAAGTTACCATGTCGGCTGATTTCCAAAATGTTGACACGTCTTACCAGAAATCGTGAAATTCAAGTGTACTTCTAGATAGCTGTGAGTAGGCAATTGAAGATGCGAGTGCGTTTGCCTGAGATTGTAAAGGTTTTCGAACGACTTGAGGAGGAAATAGACGTGTTGATGCCTGCCTATGCATGTGGTTCATAGTATGAACGACATATATGTACTTAATATCTTGAATCAGGTCAGATGAAACATAATTATAAATGTCGCAAATGTCGCAAATGTCGCAAAGCTTCGTCGGTAAAAGCAAGTGGCTGTTGGTCACATTAATGCCCCGAGAACAACAACTGCATGATGCAGTTGTATGAACCAAGCTTTTCGGAGGTTTAAGAATCTCGCGGCCTAGAGAAAAAATCACTGCAATTTGCGAGTGAGAGCAAGTCGTGGGATCTAGGATATGTAAAAGATCAAACAACATCAGAGTTGCACTCGGTTGCGATAGGGTTTTCAGTCATTCAGTCAGAAGCTGATAAAACAATACGATTTCAACATGTCGTAGTTTCTGATTCTTGTTTTGATACCAATGCGGCTTTTTATATCTCTTACAGTATACAGTTGTATGCCTTTATGTACATGTATGTAGTACATATACATGTACATTAAGTCATTACATTGCGTAACCTTGAGGGGTACATACTACGCACCCCTCAAGGTTACGTCATGTAACGTGAAGACGTTTCAGAAAGTGGAGCCAGCTCAACAATGATGTCTGTAACGGACCGTGATTGAAATATGCTATAAACTTTACAGGTACCGGTTAAGATGCTCTTAAAAAGATTCTTTAGATACTGACGACGCAAATACCGGTTTGTCGTATTTCTAAAACTCTCCTTTGAGATGGGCCGATGGTCCTTCTTAGATAGGGTACATTCACATATGAAGGGATAGGGTTGCAAGTATATGTATTAAGTTAGTAATACCTTCCTTCCCTTCTCGTTCCGCTGTATACTCGTGATTTTCTCCCCCAAAAAAAGTTCTTACCTCTGAGATGGTGATTATGAACTTCTTCGCACGAATCATATTTTCTATCCTTCAGGATCTAGACTGAGGGTCCCTGTTTGTTACACATGAGTAGATAGGATTTTTGCCAAACAAGAAAGCCGCTTCCCATACTTAAAGTATCTCTCACCGTATGTGCTCTGCGTCTTGCTTCCTTTTGAAAGTTTTATCATCCTCTTCAAAGTGTAGCATTGGCTATTAATTCCTCCACAGGAAGGTCATGATCGAAGATGAAACATCCTGGTTTGGATTTTCTCCGTAACGTGACTTAAAAGCGCTGAGTTCGGCCATTGAACCGGCTGGAATGACCCCCGTTTCTATAGGGCGAAATTAGTGCCATTTTGTTGCAGTTTTTCTCGCTCATATATGATATATGGACGAGCATATACTTTATTTTATGACATACCGTACTTTTCAGAAACAGCACTGTTTATCAGATGTCCTAATGACATGGATAATCAATCTCCAATGCTATATCTGTTGCGTTAAGACAAATTTGCGATGAAAAACTACTCAACTACTACCTGGTAAAGTACAGTATTACTGAAGGATACAGTAGCAACCCTTCAGTAGCAAGGAGTAGATATCAGGGGTAAATAAGCTTACCTGAGCAGTGAAAATAGTATTATACGCTCCTTGCCTACAAGTACTCATACTTATGACACCACGGCCTTCGTTCTTAGGTTTTCTCCAGGGGATAACATGACATGTAACATTGTATTAGGGGATCGGAACATCCAAAGCAACACCATTTCACCTCCGATTCGGAGGTGAATTGGTGCTGCTTAATTCAGATTTTGGCTGCAAAGAGAGTGCCAACCTATCTCATCTTTATTTACTCCTGGTATCTACGCAATATGGACTACAACGTTACTGTGCATGTATGTACATGAAAAGGGATACAGCTTACAAGCTTGTCAATAAAGGAAGGAGAGGGCGTGATATCAACCTAGGCAACACTATCTGCGAGCACATCTTGGGCTCCCAGACTTGGAATGCAATGGTTCTCGACTGTTGTTGGTTGTTAGAGCAGTGCTTATTATTTTGCTGCCTTCTATTCATATCGAGTCTCTGGTGAGGTTCGCAGTGCCATGTACAGCCTGCTCGTTCCCGATGCCGTTCCCGATTCCGTTCCCGAGGCTACACCGCTGGGCATATGGGGGCAGTCTGTCCCCATTCTGTCCTCTGGTGCTCTGTGCACCAGCGCAGTGAAATCGACAAACAGGACCAGCGTCATAGGAGATTGGGTGGAGTGATTCAACGCATGAGGCATGATGCAACTATTTCAGGAAACAAGAGGCGCACAGGGTCACGGTATTGGCCAAAAGCCGGAAAGTAGGGGAAGTTTACGAAAAGGGCTGTATATTTTTAAAGTAACTATTTATTTTTGTTAAGCGTTCAACTTTCTTTTAATGCTTTAAAAATGTATTTTTGTAGGGGAGCACTCTTCAGGAAGTTTATTGAAGTGAAATAATTTAGTGTATTTTCGGGGTAGTTTCATGGAATTTGAGAATTTTAGACATGAATATGTTTGCAGCATTTGTTTTGCAGGTCTGCGATTCTAGCCACAATGTCAATGGCACTCCATCCGCATCCGCCAAACGCTGCTCACTCCATCTGCACGACGTGAGGCGTGCAGGTCGATCCATCATCTGCGCATTGTTTTCGATCAGCTGCTGATACTTCTCACTGTGTCCCGTCACAATGTTGCGTTTCACTTCCCTCCCTGCCGCCCGCACTCTCTCCAGGGGTGCCTTTCGAGGTCTTTCCACATCAGTGGCGGAGGTCGAGTTGCCGAAACCGATCGACACTGCAGGACGCTATGCAAATGCATTGTATGCTGCTGCTGCGAAGACCAATTCCCTTGATGCCGTGACTTCGGATGTTAGCGCGATGCAGGTGATGCAATCTTCAAATGTTACATTCAATGAGTTCATGAGGAACCCGACTCTACCCCGTACCGCCAAGGTTGAAACCCTCGAGACGATTGTCGATAAGTTGGGTTTCTCTAAAACATTTTCGCAATTTATGCTTGTCATGGCGGAGAATGGACGTACGAAAGAATCTGAGAAGGTTTTTGTTGCGTTCCAGGACATTATTGCCCAGCTCAAGGGAGAGGTGGTTGTCAAGGTTACCACTACAGACCCCTTATCAGAATGGGAGTTAGCGCTCTTGAAAAAGAAGATCAAGCAGCGCTTCTTTTCGGAAAAGCCAGATGCGGAACTGACTGTTGAAACGGCGTTGGATGAGGATCTACTGGGCGGTTTAACGATACAGGTCGGAGATCGCTTTATGGACTTGTCTACGCGCACAGAATTGCGAAAGTTGCAAGAAGTTATTCTCAAGTCTGTAGGTTAGGTGTATACTCAAGATCGGGACCTTGTATCAGCATGAGGTAGCGCTTGCGTTTGCCAGGTTTCTAGCTTCTTTCAGCGGGATTGTGTATTTCATCGCATTACTTCAGTGCGCTGCGATATATTATGGGAATCGCTGCAAGCCCAATTGCGATGCGAATTATTCGATGCTTAACTGGAGGCTATGCTTTGCCTTAACGATGTTCCTGTAGCAACGTTACTCAACTGTATAAGCGATTCATTAAATTGTCAGTGCTCAGCCCTGTTCACAGTCACGCAATGAACGCAAGTACCGAATAATGTCTTAGACTGCCACGATGCTAGAGCGGATTTTTTTTCGGAGTCCCAGGCAATCTAGGATATCTACGGATTGTTTTTTCCCCTTTTCGAACAATGACGAGGCAATTTTCCAGGTCATCATCATGGGTATCTCCATCTTTCTTATCTTGAGTCCAGTCAGATGGCCAAGCAGTCTTGACAGTCTCTAAGGTGCCACCGAGTGTTTTCATTGCGACTTGAGCCGCCTTTATCTCTGATTGAGAAGCATCGATAGACTTCTGCGCCACGAAGCAACCATTTAAGGACACGAGCGGTAGACATAATTCTGCGAGGACACGCATTTCAGCCACAGAGCGTGCGACGGCAACTCCATACTGTTCCCTGTGCGCGGGATCTTGCCCTGCCTCTTCGGCGCGGGCCCAGACAGAGTTGACATTCTGTAATTCCAGTTTACCACACGCCATTTCGTGGAAGCGCGTTTTCTTTCTCACCGAATCAAGAAGAGTCACATGAAAGTGAGGACGGGCAATGGCGAGGACTAGGCCTGGGAAACCGGCACCCGTGCCTACGTCTATAATTTTATCTGGCTGCTCTTTGTCGAGAGTGGGAAGTAGAGTCAAAGCATCCACCATAAGCTTCAGAATGACGGCATCTGGTGTTCGAATACCAGTCAAGTTGAACTGCTTATTTACTTCCAACAGAAGATCACTCAATTGGAGCAGAGATTCTATCTGAGAGCCTTTAAGGCCTCCATGCTCGGCAGCTTTCTGTAATGTTTCATGAGCCAGGGGGGATGCGTGTATTGCAACACTGCAAATGGGGCGATTCCGAACAGTAATGTTCTTCCTGTTGAATGGCCTCTGGGGAAGGAGAGCAGTGCAGCTTCCCAAGCGCTGTGACTTGAAAGCTGTAATTGGCAGGCTCGAGAAACACACAAGAGAGCTGACGCGTATGGATGACATGGCGAATTTAGCAAGCTCCCTTCCCCTCAAGCAATTTTCTGTTGCGAGAGTGTGTTGAGGCTTTCCCCTCTGAGCTGCTGCGGGAGATGATAGCTCTAGACAGATATAGTATTAGAGTAGTACCCTCGAGGGTACTGTAGTGTACCGGAATTGGCAACATGTTAGATCGATGCTCAGTAACCGCTGGTGACCCATTGGCACAACAGGGCGCTGAGGTGGGCAATGAAAATGAAAAGTTTTCCTTTTGTGGTACAAATTTGGCTATTTTCACCTCCTTTGGTTTGTTCCTCTTCAAAACCAAGGAGGTGAGTTTGTGTTGAGTTTGTTCTGCATTATTGCATTGTACTAAACTCTCCCAGGACGATAATAGTAAACGACTTTAGCTGCTGGTCCCGCACATTTGGATGCCAAAGCCACAGTGTAAGCGCCCATATTTTCAAAGAACAGCCAGTCACCACTACTCAACCTTGGCAACATCACATTCCTTCCTATGATATCCGCTCTGGATCGACTAGGACCGCGCAAATCGACAGGACGGACATCCTCCAGAACCGAATCTTCATCTTGCGACAAAACTTGCACCGGGAAGTTCACGTTATACAAATGCGCGTCCTTGAACAATGAGAATACACCTTCTGACATATGATACGTCCGCTTGTCACCACCATTCCTTGCCAGAACCACCTGCGACGCAAGCGTAACAGCGGACATCACAAACCACCTGCCCGGCTCTGCAATGACGCGAACGTTCGCCTGGAAGCGGCGAAGACCGTCACGGATTGTGGTGGCGATCTGTGCAAATGTGACGGGCGCCTCACTATCGTGACCCGGGAATCCACCGCCAATATCGAGCACGGTAAGCGGCGGCAGGCCGGCGGCTTCGGCATCCGCGAAGATGCGCGCCGCATGAGCGAGCGCTTGCTCGTATGGTCGGACCGATCTGCAACCCGAGCCCACGTGGAAGGCAACGCCGAGGAGTTCGAGGCCGTAAGAGCGGACGGTGGACAGCACGTGCGGGATTTCATTGGACCGGATACCAAATTTGGAGCTGAGGGGGCATACAGAATCTGAATCGTCCACAGCGATGCGCAGGAGGAGTCGGGCGCATGGGTAGTGTTGCTTGATCTTTTCTAGTTCTTCCACGCAGTCGAAGGTCATGTCGTAGACCCCGAGTTCTGCGGCACATTGGAGATCGAGGAGGGATTTGATGGGATTGGCGAAAATGATGTGCTCTGAAAGGGAGATATGATTGTTGGCAGATTTGAGTGCATGGGAGGCGAGTTTGAGCTCGTATGCGGAAGCACAGTCGAACGAGACGCCGAGACGGGCGAGGAAGGGGATGACGACGGGGTCGGGGTTGCATTTGATTGCGTAAAACGGGGTGACGTTTGGAAGATGGGTGCGGAATTGCATGAGTTGGCGGGCAACATGCCAGAGATTGACTGCGAGAAGGGAGGTGGATTTAGATTCCAGAGGGGTGTGGTGAATGTGTGAGGAGAGGAGGGCGCGTGTTGTAAACGTGGGCGCGGTGAACTCGAGGGGGACATTTTCGTGAAGGGAGGTTTCAGCGGCGGCGTGTGCGGCCGCGGAGGCTGTTGGAGGGAGCTGGTGATGTGTGGTAGAGTGAGAGGGGGATGGCTCTGTGCAGAGCCCTTGTGATTGAGTTAGGGAGACTGTCATGTTTGGTCTGGTACGTTTGTGTGAGTATGTGCACAGGATGGTTCACAGTGCGCATCGATATATTATTAGGGCTGTTCCTAACGAGCAGGGAGTTAACTTTACCGAAGCGAGCGAAATATGGCAACGGGGGAATGCGCGCTGTGTTGGGATTGGACGAATACTTTAAGCCATGTACAGTGCGACCAATAAATACACTCCGTTTCACATATATACAGTGCACGCCAAAACTATAGCCCACCCCTGACATATCAAATTGTGGGCCCATACAGAGGTGTATTTATACAAACCCAATATGTGCTTAAATGTATTTTATGGATAAGAAAGGTGATGGGAAATACTGATGGCACCAACAAATGATGTTGGTGCAGGTTTTGGGTCGCTCTCCTCGTGAAGAGGGGTGCAACCCGAGCTGCTCCTGCCGAAAAGTCTCATGCGGTGATGCCGGAAGAGGGGTTGCTGTGTGGAGACGTTGGGGCAGAAATGGAAGTCGTAAAAGGAGAGGGGGGATTTTCATGCTCAATATCGTATTGGCGAATGCGGTGCGAGACATGGTGGGTATGAAGGAGATTGTCTAGGGCCGAAGTAGGGGCCACTTTTGTCCAGCCATCTGCGGGGTTGTCCACAGATCTTATCAACGCAATGTTGGCAATGGTTCTGTAGTAGTAGGCATCCCTCACGGCGGCCACGTCCACCATTAAACGTTTTTCCGTTGTCGCCTTGGTCCTCTTCAGTGTATCAAACAAAGATTGGGAATCCCTGAGAATCAGTAACGGAATATGTTCTCCCAGCATTATCTGCATATCGTGCCGCAGAAACTACGCCGCGTCATATCCATCCAGAAAATCTAGGGTCTCTGCAGCCATGATTGACCGAGTTACACGACGAATCTTATTTGATGCAAAATATATCACACTGCATCTGTTAGAGTGATCCGCTAGTAGTATCAGAATTCCAATCTGGGACTGATGATCCTCCCAATTATTAAAGCTTGCATCCACGTACACCAGCATCCTTAGGGTTGTATCGTCTAACTTTTCGTACTGCAGGCGTACCACAGCATTCTAATTTAGATGATCGACAAGGCGGTTGGCTTCTTTGATGGTTTCGGGGCCGAAGTTTGCTTCAACGGTCTGAGCAAGAAACGATGTCGCGCAAGCTAAGTATGGGCAAGTGTGCGTTGCCCAAGAAAGCTTTTGTCTTAAGGAGCGAAAATCTGCGAAGGATGACCCATTGGTCAGAAATCGCAGGCGTTGCAAATGCTGTTGCTGAGAAAAAATGCGGTTTTCCTTGTCAGAAGTGTCACACTTCAATCCCGTGAACGTGAATTGGTCCTCTGAGCCAATCTTGATGTCGAATTTCTTAGATAATGTACGCTTAATTCGATTACGCCCTGTTGGTGCTGCTTCCTGCAGCATGTCGTCCTCATAGCTGCCTGACACTGAGACTTGTCGGTTAGCCAATGCGCGAAAGAAAAAGGAAAATATACTGTCGTTTGACGCATCCTTAGATCATCGAGGTGATGTGTCCGACTCGTTTCATGCCAGTAATCACAGGAGTCCAATAGGGCATACAACGGTAGTAGGATCTTGAAGAGTTCGTTAGGAGCCAATTCGATCACATCAGGTCTAATAAAAATGTTACGGTGCAAGGATGAGCCGGCCTGTAAATAGGCGTGTCGAACATCGGCGGACCAAAGATCAAAACCTAGTATGGTGGCGAGGGCTAGTATCACTCAGACAGATGACTGTCTTATTGTGTTGGAATTATGGACAATCAAATGTCGCTCCGTGTCACGGTGTCCACCCAAGACAAATCTGGCTTTGTACTTGACGGTGCCATAATCATGCTTGATTGCTAGAAAAAACCTGGAAGGTATTATATTAGGTTTCTCCCCAGCCCTTACGGCTTCCTTTCGCAGAAATGTTTTAAACGTACCCTTGCCAATTAGTCCCATGGTCTCTGACCTTTTTGCGTCGTAGAAAAGATTGGACCGCGTGTAGCCCGGTGGAATTATCTCCGTTTGTCCAATGGCGGCGGGAGGTACATCACGCTCAGCGATCGCGATGGAGGTGTCTGTTGGCGAGACTCGCGATATGGGGCAGGTTTGATTTGGGATATGGTGAACGGCCGCGGTCCGAAGCGATCTCCGACGTGCAACCTGACACATTTACCGCCAATGTCAGCCACTAAATGTGGTCCGGTAAATCGTTTGACGTTCTCGCGATAAACATACACGAAATATCCTGGCTGGACATCAAATTCGGATGCTGGAGGAGGTTTTCGTCCTAGACCAAGGGCAATCTTCGAGCGGGATATTATCTTCTTGTGCTCCTTCCGGGCTTCGACCATTGCCTGCAAGCGCTCTGTGTGTACCGGGAAGTTGCGGGGTGACACATTGGGAAGACGAGGAAGGACACCAAAGACCAGTAAAGATGGGAAGAAGCCCTTAGGGCCGACTGCATCGTTCATGGCCTTGACCGACAAGGCTAGTAACGTATTATCTTCGCCCGTTCTAAAGTCTTTCTGCAACTTTTTAAAGATAGATCTTAGAGTACAGTGATATCTTTCTCCAACTCTCAATGAATTATGAGTTTCTGTCCCGGTATGGCGAAGTGATATGCCGTATGTTTCGCAGGAATTGTTCCATTCGGCTGACGAACACCGAGCCTTTATCCGTTAAAAGAGAGTGGGGGTAACCAATATACATTGTTAACCATATCTTTAGAAAAAAAGTCTATACGGAAGCTACATCGAACTTGACCAAAAATGCCGCAGAACTGAATCTTGTTGCGACGTCCACAATAAGTAGAACAGGCTGCACTTTTCCGTGTTTGTCTTGCAGGTACATTACGTCCATTTGTAGTGTCTGATTAAAACGAAGTTGCTACCCGTCACGTATCCGGAAGTAGATCGATCGGATCGTTATGCGCACGCATGTCTCGCAGGCCTTAGATATATCCTCAAGGAGAGACTTAGTATCAGCGGTCATGTTTTCGGGGTTGGCACGTCGCAACAAATTTCACAGCTTCTATACAGCAGGGTGCAACAAATGGCGGTGCAAAAGTTGGAGCTAGAGACGTGTGTATCGAATGCTGAGAGCTCGTTCCCAAAAAAAGTTACGCGTGGCCAGACACCCGGGTGACACGCATCTTCCAACCGTCAGATACGCGCTCCAAGTTGTTCTCGACTGACAGAAATTGCAGTTGATGGAGATCCATAGTGTCTAGGCGGAGGAGGAGTGGCACGTCTTCCTTGAAGACGTCCAACATTAGAAGAATCTTGTCGCACGGGGTTGGTATAAGTATTACCATTTGGACGAGGGACCGCGATGCCAGTGAGGCGAACCGGAAGCGTGTGCTGGATTGGCGTAGCTCGAACTTAATTTCATGCCATGTGCAATAGGCTTTAGCCTGCTGGAGAACGATAACGGAGCGTTGTGCTCCAGTATCTATCAACGCACCGAGGAACTGTGGTACGAATGCTAAATGCAACCAGCAGTGGCCGAGCCTCATTGACTGTGCGCTCATAATATCCGTTAGGTAAATTCGAAACCTTAGAGGTTCGTTTAATCAAATTTCAAACCTCAGTGGTTTGCATTTCCATCAACAA
>JAUBNZ010001410.1:0-11623 GCA_032355485.1 Bonnemaisonia californica | reverse complement strand
ACTTGCTCTCCCGCCACACCGCTACGGGATACTAGGGACACAGTATCCGGAGGGTGCTCAGGCGCTTCTGTACATACTACAGTTCCTGCCCAGAACCCCTTTCGATTGATCTCCAGGATGTCCTTCTGTGCGAGCAGTCCATAATCCACCACCCTGTCACCCCTTCCTACTCCCGTTAGGGAGGTTGTGGAGGTCTTACGACAAACTCTCCACCTGGACTACCTGAAAGGTGGATATACAATTCACTGACGTGACCCAGTAAACCGCAAAGGTTAAGAGAACCCCTCAGCACAGAGCGTGGTTTCTCTGGTCTTCCAACCCTTCTGGCTTTGTTTCTTGCTACTCAACGAAGGAGTCACTCTACCAACCATTAATAAGGGTGCTACCGAGAGGTAACGAGGACCTGCGGACGTCCCCTCAGTCCTCCAGAGGGAATTTAATAATACACAGAGAATGTTGGCGACTCCTCCAATGTTATATCGAAGTAATAGGTCAGACTCGAAAGAGCAATGGTGTGCCCAGAAAATCGGTGAGTTTGCTTGGCTTCCCAGATGATATCTCTGTTCCCAACAAGAATTTCGGTCTTTTCTTCTCCCACAATATTCGATGTTCCATCACAGATTGTGACTAGTGCTTCAGGCATTTTTTCATAGCCGGTTAACAAATTTTTATTGCAGACAAACATGCAGTTAGCGCCAGGGTCAATCCAAGCTGTTGAAAACTTCTTGTTCGCAGTATTCGCGCAGCTTGAGCGATAGCGGGCCATGTGTAAACTTGGTTGTGGGTGAAAGCCAAATGAATTTGGAGGTGAAGGATTTGCATAGTTAGAGATGTAGGCTGCACGGTCTTGGGGTTTTTGTTCCCGGTCTGAGCTTACTGCAAGTAGATCTTCTCCAGTTATGGAGGAGGTTGGTCCAACTGTGGAAGAACTTGAAATGGACTTGTAATGTGGTTCTGGAAGCCTTTTTGTTATTGATAAGGGTTACTGCGTTTGCTTCGTCCTCGACTGCGCCTATTATTCCACCTATTCATATCTTTAAGACCTTTCCTGAAGTCAAGTTGCATTTGCCCCATGCGGTGACAGTAATAGCATTAGAACTTCTTGTGGCCTTGATCTTTTCCGTGGCAATCGTTCCAGGATTGGGGTTCCTTACGTCATTCTCCAGCATAGCGGGCAGCAGGCCGGATGTCTGCTAGAGCAGCAGGCATGGTATTCTCAGCGGCTTTCCTGTCAATCTCTGACTGAACCAGGTTGACCACATTGTCGAATTTCTTTTCAAGTCTGACTACCGAAGGGGATCAGAGATGAGAAATTATGTGGTAGAGAGCGAAGCAAGTAGGCAATCGTTTCTTGCTCACTGACTCTGTCGGAAATTCTATCTAGTTCAACAAAGAACATCTGGAGCTTTTTAACGTTGTATTCACCTTGGATTTTATCCTTATTATAAGTCTTTTCCAGCGTTTCCCCTACCTCTTTGGCTGTTCCTCCGTGTTTAGTAACTTCAACTACTGAGTACATTTCAAACAGCCCGAATTGGACGAAAATGAATCAGCATCAGGGCTATCGTCGCTTACGGCAGAGTCTATAAGTTCCTTTCACAGGAGCTCAAGCAAAAATAGTCGCCAAATGTGGAGTCCATGGTTCTCCCTCGCTTTGCCATCTTGGAGCGATCATCGCTTTGCTCAGCTGTCGCAGCTGGCGGAATACTGGCAGTCTTCTCTAGGTTCACGGCTTAACAACGTTGGGATCACTGTGCAGATTCAATAATGCAATCGTCGCTCGGACGTTTAAGAGACTGGACACCTTACGAACTAGAATACTGTGCGCGTAGATCGGATGATACACGACGGTAGCAGTCAGTTCAGATGGTTAAAAATGTATCCTGAAGATAGTCAAACGCTGTGGCCTAAGATGACCGAAGGTAGATGGTGTTCAAGGCTGAAGTTGGTGGCCAAAGTTCAAAGCCAAAAACTTCCGTGAACAGTAGCAGAAGGTTGGTTGGGGTCAGTACCGAATGATGGCCGAACTTTGAGCAAGATGGGCCAAGGTTGGAGGATGCAGAAGGTTATTAGCGGGCAGCGGTAGGGATGCGAATCACTAATTGCGATGCCACCATTTTGAAATTGAATTTGATCAAAAGTGCGTTTCCCGGTCTGTCCCTCAGATTTTTAGTCGAACCAAGCTCTCATCCCCTATTTATACTTCCACAAGTCTATGGCTCCGAAACGAATGCGAAAACCGGAGCCAGAACTCCAGAACTAAAGTGAAACCAGGCTAATGTAAGAATTGGGAAAGCTGCATTTCTAAGCTCCTTAGGAAAGAAACCAGTTATTTTATTTTTAAATTAGTTCCAACAATAACGGGCTGATTTCCACCATTTTAGGCTCTAATTGTAGACCGTTCCCAAGCGCTAATTTTCTAGACGGTCTGTAGTAGCCTTGGATTCCAGACGATATTTCATTCATAAAATCAAGTAACCCTTTAATTTGCGCTCTTCAGGGAACCTATTTTGTAAACCTACCAGTTAGCCGATAATTTCTGCTCGATTAAGCGTTCCAAGCTCTTCCGGGGAGATACGGTAGTCATGCATCGATTGATCGTCACCTGCATCACTGCTGACAGCCCAGCCGCCGTACGCTTCCATCAGCAAGGGCTTGATGTCGTCTTATAAAGTATCAAAAATATAGGATGAACGGCGATATTTTTCCTCTTCTGAAAAACCATGCCCAACATACTGTCTAAAAACTTCTGGTGATAATTTGCGCAAAATCGACACAATTATGATTCTCTAGCGATCCTCTGTACTGCTCCACATCTTCTTCGCTGCGACGAGTTCTTTCTTCCCCTGCTGATTCTAGGTACTGGATTCTATAGGAATTGGTAAAGGAGCTTCACGGCCTCGGAGCGGGAAGAAGAAAATATTTGCTGGCTCTACCACTTCGATTTAGCTGAGCTTCCATTCGATGTAAACGGAGATGAAGTCGAAGACGTACAAATTGAAACGAGTAAAATCGGCACAGTAGTGTCTGAGAAAACTAAAACATTTGAGTTATTACTGTATCTTGGTCAGACTTTAGAAAGGTTCCGTTGATTCACTGAATTGTGATTTCCTCATTTGACTGTGTACGGTATAGTGCACCACAGTGGGCCAGATCAGTAAATCTAAGACAGTTATGTGTTGGCCCGTGAAGCCAAGAGGCTCCACGGCGCATCTTCCAACACCAAATAGCAACGTTGCTATAATTATAGCAATTTCCAACCACTGGTGTTTCCACTTTAAGCCAAACACGGTGCGGGTTTCAGAGTTCTCGGTAACCACGGCACCTTTAGCAACGGAGATGCTCTAATACCCGTGAAAGCGCTAAACCCATGAGCCCCACTAATCATAAACCTCAATCAAAATTCCGTAACCGGCAGACTGCCAAACTACTTCTCGTGACAGAAATCGCGAAAAAAACTCTCTTTTTATTACGTATAATTCCTCCCTTCGAACATACCTTTTTATTTTTCGGATCATTACAGGACTTTATGCCATTAATATACATGAGCTCTGGAGACTTGGAACGTTCCTGTGCACACAGACGTCGATAGGTACAGCTCATGCACAAAAGTGAGATGAAACAGTTTCACCATGCAAGTAAAAGCAATGCAACCAATTTCTTTCCGACGCATCTAAGGTTAAATGTTAGATCTTAGATGCATGGGAAGGTCTGATTGAATGCTTTTAATACATCTAAGAATTCCATCATATATCGAAAAGACACTTAAGCAACCAACTTCTTACCTTCCCATACTGTTATATTTCAACACATCTAAGAATTCCATAATACATCTAAGAACTTCACAATACATCGAAGTGGTGAACTTCGTATCTATGGCGGCAGCAGAGAATCGACCCTCGCACCCGTCTTGCGCTCCGTTCAGCACAAATAGCCTTCATAAAAGTGTGATTGCTGATTCCTTGCACTTCGCATTGCGCGATGTATTAATTTATTACTACGATCATGATATTGGACCATGCCAATATGAGGCCAGAACTACATCTTACATGTTAAAGAAGCATGAGACTTTAATTGGAGGATTTGTCTGGGCCAATCGCCAGAACATGTGTGGGTTTTCGCCCGGCGGCAGTTATTACAAATTATTTTAAAGAAACAGCATTGCTCCTTGAAATATACTATGCCAGGCACATGGGCAGATATAGTATATATTAATACTAAGTCAAGCACATGTGCAGACATAGGAATGTTTCGAAAAATTCCTCAAATTAAACCTATCGCCAGAATACGGTACATCCATTTTCCGCTGCCCACGATTTTATTCAATTTTCATCACTACAGTAGCCCTTCTATAGCCTCCGTAATAATTCAGCCGTGCGATAAATATTTTTTGATATTTGTTGTAACCATACCTCTAACTTCGTATATGTTCTACCCAACACAATTTGTATAAGCGAAATTTTGGTTAAAGCCCAGAATTGGTACATATTACAAGTAACTCATAAAAAAGCGAACGTTTCGCTAAAACAACGAACGTTATGAGTTTTGGTATCAAAATTCCACGGCAACCTCTCAACAAGTCACTAAAGGAGATAGCTTAAGACAGCACCCCAAGTTGGAGTTAGAAATGGTAAACGCATCAGCACTTTTGCAGTGATACACTGTACTGTATAGTGAACTAAACTGTACTGTAATCGTACTAATACTAATTTAATTTAACATACTGTAAGTAAGTACGTACCGGGCCTCGCAGGTACTGTACAGTACGTAATATACAGGCATCTATTCCTATTCTACCTTCAACTACACCTTATTATGGCTCCAAGTACAACAGTGCAGAAGCGATGCAGATGGAAGAATATATACCATTAGCTTTATTTTCACTAGCACATAAGATTCTCAGGTCGGTATGAATGTTGCCCCTCCATTACACATCGGCCTTTACCTTTGTCACACAGTACTATGTACATCGCGGCAACTCGAGATCCACAGAATCCAGAGAACGAGAAAAACGTTTGATGCTCACAACTTGCTATGCCACACAAGTGACAGACTCCGTATCTCAAAGTAGCCTAAAATGAAAACAACGAACTATTAAAAGTAGTTTGTAATAGTGAAAGAAATGCTTGTTACTTTCCAGCACAAGCCCTATCTTGAGGTCAAGCCAGTCCCTCATTTCTGCACATATTAGAGATTCCGTCTACGATGCTCTCATTCAGGTTGGAGGATTACGATTATCTTATTGATGACTGGTTTTTCTCACATTCTCCACGTAAAGAATAGGAAATTGCTACGCCATTTGTATTCGTGGCTAACATAACAATTGAGGAAAAAATCATAAAGTATGCCGCATCGGGAATATCCTTGCAATAGAATCATTCTAATGGACCCATCCGAGGGCATACGAAAGTCCTCAAAAAGAAATTATGTCTTAAACGCATCCGAGAAACAGATGAAAGACATCAGCAGCGCGATCAACAAAATAAAGACAGTGATCAAAGAGCGGCATAAAAAGATACTACAGAAAAATTTTCGCCTACTGTTTGCAAAGGATTGATTGGGTTTATGCTAAACGATTTAGAGGCTGTTGGCGGATAGTCCCCAGGAGATGGACTATATGGGGTAAATAAGATATAATGATATATTATATCAGATTAATTATAAATATTATTCTATCATAATCCCCAATCTAGAACCCACAACCAGCGTGCAAAAATTCCGTTTACTCAAAATTCTGAGAATTACAGTACAAAACAGTATATAAGGCATCAAGGGAAGCCACCTAAAGTCAAGAGAGCAAGAGAGGCAAGCGAGTCTCCAGATTTCACATCCGGTAAACTTTACTGTGCAGTGGTGTAGACACTTCGTACAGTTATGGGATTAGGGCTACAGAAGCCGCTGTAAGGAATAGGGGATTTAGGGGTTGGTGCATTTTGTGGGTATTATTATAAAAAGCTCCTTATACAGAAGTGCACCTCCCCCCAACCCTAAAAACTAGAGTCCAACGTAGAGTCCAACCCAGGGTCCAACCTAGAGTCCAATTTGTTTTTGTTGCATGATGTTTTACTTTTCCAGGCGGACTGCACGGGAAGCAATGAGCTGGTATTGTTCTCAAGTTCATGGAGGTGTTCGAGTCTTCACCATATTCATGATAAGGATTGAACATAGCACACAGTGGAGCCCGATCTGGAGTCCAACTTGGAGTCTTTCTTGCTACCCCAACAGTACAGTACAGTATAGTATAGTGCTTGTTGTTTTTTGTTTTGCTGTTTAGTAGAATCCTTAATCTTTTTTTTGTCACGTTGTCCATGTTGGTCGCCTTCCGCTGCAATAACTTTTTTGAGCTCCTAAAGAGCTCCTAAGAGCATTGGTTCTCCAGACAACATGTGTGGATATCATCTGGTGTAAGTTGAAGTTAAATTCTTCAGACGGGTACCAAAGGTACGCAGTATGAAGTTCGTACTGCGTACCTTTGGTACCCGTACTACGAACGGTATTAATCACCTAGTACTCCAGCATCACTTGAGTGGTCATATGAAAACTACCGCTTTTCTCGAAAATGCCATATGATCACTAGAGTGATGATCTCTAGAGTGCTCATATGGCTACATTCCAGTACTACTAAGCTTTTTATATTCTGATAAAAGTACTTACACCTTTGATTAACCAATTATACCAATGTTTTCCTCATTTTCTCCTGGTACTATCACAACTTTTATATTCGCGATTGGACAACTAAAAGCAGTTTTACAAGACGGAACGTTCATGTGTTCCAGTTGGTGCATTAGGCACTAACTGAAACACAATTCCTAGTCCTTGGCCTTTCCCCAAGTCATCTTGAGTGGAGCATTACCTTTTTTGAAGCCCCTCTTATTATCGGCAGGTTGCAGGGTTTTTTATTATATTTTTTCCATATGATCACTGAATGATATCTTAAAGGTTATGAATACACTGTTTCAAAAAATAGCCGGAAACCTACTTTTAAAGATCATTTGAGTGATCGATCATATGGAAAAATACTAGGGATATGGATATATATACAGTATCTACGAGAAAAATAGTATATCATAGCATATGTGAAAAGTCTTTTTACACTTTGTAAAAATGCTACTGTACAGCAGGGGTACGCAATTATCGGACAGGGAAGGCAATTACCGGATAAAAGTGATTTCTGCAACTTTTATTCCATTTCACGATTTGATCCGCACAGAAGCGTCAGAGAGTACCAATCTTCTGTCTTCCTTGTCTATTCCTGTACAGGTCGTCTGTCATAGAGTGAAATGGATGACACCATGCGATTCCTCGTATTCGAAAGTGGGGTGTTGGCGCTTTTTTTTCCCGCGCAACTCAGAGTTTGCTTTTGCAGAGCGCGGACAATCTATGAGGCATTAACCTCAGCTGGTACCCGTGTCGCTCCTTTAAGCACTCTTATTGCTCCTCTCCTCATCGCTCCTCTCCACATTGCCCCTCTCCTCATTACCCCTCTCCTCGTCTGGACGCAGGGAGATGGTCAAGGGCTCTCGCCGCGAATCGCGGAGACAGCGGCGAGAAGAATGTTCTGTGCAAGCGTGCATCGACGGGAAACTGTCTGTGCGAAAGGCTGCATCTCAAGCTCATTTACCAAAATCTACTCTACAAGACCGTATCAAAAAGGAGAAAGCTGGTCCGAATGCTAGCTCGAGGCGCGCAGGACGTGCTCCAAACATCACTGAAGAGGAGGAGGGCATCCTCGTTGAATGGCTTCAGGAGTTCGGGGACAGCTGCTACCCTCTGACGAGACTTGACCTGCTCGAAGCAGTGGAAGAGTTTTTGGAAAAGATGCCAGAGGATCGCCGCAAGAAGGTCCAGTTCAAGAACGGAAGGTCAGGAAAAATATGGCTGCGTAACTTCGAGAAGAGGCACAAGTCAAAGTTGCGCTTTGGCCGAGCAAGTAAGCAAGAACGAGTTAGATTTCGATCTACAAATGCTCATACAATAACTACTCACTTTGTGTCTTGGGAGGCCTTTTGTAATTTACACAACCTTGAGGCTAGGTTGATACTTAACACCGACGAGAACGGTATGACTCCAGGAAAGTAAATTGGTGGCACAACGACTAAAGGAACCTATACTCGCCCTGGGTCCGGGCATGGCAGTCTCGGCCCATTTTTAAAAACTATGACAGGTTGAAAATGATGCCGGTGATATGCGCGGACGACAGTCGCGGCATTTGCATGTTTCTTGTGAAGGTCACTAGCATCCGGACAAGAAGTATTGTAGGATCAAATGGTGAGCCACTGTTCCAGGCTCTAGCTGATTGTCTACCAAGGCACTCCCTAATTACTACTCTTCGCGAACTTGCCGGTTGTGACAAGAAAAGCTTTGTTGAGTGGGTGAAAGCTTTTGCAGAAGGTGTGAAGTATCTGACAATTAATGGACGTAAATTATGTCTCGTTTTCGACGGCTACCGCAGTCATATGGGATTCAAGGTGTTACGTGCTCTAAAAGAAGGCAACATCGTTGTTTATTTCCTACCAGCTTATACGAGGGGGGCAACTCAGCCTCTTGATGCCGGTATCTACTCCCCATTCAAAAAACCATTGAGAAAAAGATCTACTCTGTAGCCGGAACCAGCGGGCAAGTCGAGTACGACAATTTTGACTTCGAATTTTTCATCTCCCATGTATACGAAGCATCCTTCACCCTGCAGAACATTAAGGAAGCTTTTCGAAAAACGGGCTTGAGGCCTATCGATTGCACCGGATTGCTGCATCTCCCATTGCCTTGCAGTGAAGACCAAGGGACTTCCAGTTCAACAACGCTCTCCGTTACAGCCATGCAGCTCCCATCTGTTACGGCCAGCCGCGGCTTCCTTGGCACGACGCAGGGCCTGCCATTGACCAGTGATGAAGCCATGTCCGCGGCGCTAGAACAAGACAGGGAGTACGGACAGAAGAAAGCCGCAGAGGAGTGCGCGAGGAAGGTCATGGAAGAGAAGCGCATCGCGAAGGAAACCCAAGCAGAAGCAGTCCGAGAGAAAAATATCCTCACCGCCAACATCAACAGGGCGCAACTCGCCGGCATCCCGCTGTCCGAATGTCTTCAAAGGCCTCACCGCACGCTAGAGAAGAGACGTGCGGATGCGGAGAAGAGGGTAGCGCAGAGGCTCCAGCCAGCCGCATCTGTTGCTTCCATCTACGGTGGTGCCGAATCTCTTCTCACTGCTGCATCGCGGTTGGGATGAGCCGGTCGGGTCCCTAAATGCAGTGCCCAGAATTTCGTAAAATTAAGGATTTTGGGCCAGATTTGTCCAGCAATTACCAGACTTTTCTCCAAAACCCGCTCTGTCACAGGTCCCAATTGCCGACCTTACCATTTGGGGGACGGTGGTAGATTCTGTCCATTCGAAGGTGACAACACTTGCGACAACGTTAACAGACACTCTGTAAAGATTCAGGATCATTTGGTAAAGATACGGTATTTTTGCGTTTAAATTTGTAAAATCGTCCGATAATTTCGTACCCCCGCTGTCCTGTATGTCGGGCACTTATTAGGGCCGTTCCTAATTGATTAGAAATACTGATGGGACGAACAAATGGTGTTGGTGCAGGTTGTGGGTCGGTCTCCTCGTGAAGAGGGGTGGAACCCGAGTTGAGAGTTTACTCGATCAGACTCGGGACAGCGTCAATGGACGGCCGCTTTGCGGGTCTAGGAAGGGTCTTGAAGACGCTCGTTCCTTGGTGGTTGACGTAAGTATAGTGATAAACTGTGAATGTATAAATGCGTGCCCTTTAGTTTGCTGTTGCCTAGTTTGTCAGTCTATCTTAAGTATCCTAATCTATCGCTGCTGCCGAGTTCGTTCCAGTATTGCAGACCCGACCGTCGTCGCCAAGGTGCTATAGAGCGAGAGCACTTAGAGCCTGGTTGTGCCACTACCGATCAGAGGGATAGAAGCTGCGCCCCTCTTCTGCTGTCTCTGGGAGATGTAGATCTCTATCAGAGACAGTACGAGATGTACCATGATTACCTTCTTCGCGTCGGGCTGCCAGGTACAGTAACAGCATTGTACCTGACGCAGTGTATGATGAAGTGTGGGGTACACTCCTAAAGCCACACGTTGTCCGATACACTGCTATAGATTATCACTAATAACGAGCGGCAATATAGTGGGAACTCGACAAATGCGTGAGAAAGGGTCGTGGTTATACTAACGCGTTGGTCAAACCTGTCGTAACGAGGGGAATTTGGAGGCTGCGGTGACAGGTTGGGCGCCATTTGAGGGTATCATATCGTACGCTAAACTAAAAAGAGTGATGTAAAGACAGTATTACAGACAACCAGCGACTGGCTATTTGAGCTACGGATTGACTACTCTATCCGAATACCATTTCATGGCCCATCACATGTTCACTCACTGCAAATGGCTCCAGAGGCAGACAAAAAGTGGACGGGAATGTGGTAACGCCGCGCCCTGTGCACCGTGAATACTATAAATCATTGTATAGTAATCGACCAACCACAGCGCCATAAACCGTTACCACTTCTCCAAATTACCACTTTGTGTGGCCGTTAGGAACGGCCCTTATATGCTAACCGTATCCGGGGCTTTGCTATAGAAATTCATTCTGCACTTTTGTTAATGCACTCTCCTGAAAAGCAATATCAAAAGAAAGTACCTTAAGCCTATGTAAATCGTGACCCACTCTACCCCCTCATCTCCTATCAATTACCATGTTGCACTCGTGCTATAATGACCTCTTATTGTTTGCTGGTGGCTTTTTTTGCAGGAAAGAAGACCTCTATCTTCAGAGGTTGCGTCAGAGGAACCATTGGGGTTCAAGCACCCTTTAGAGAATCTGCTGGATGCCAGCTGTGGAACAAAGCGCCAGGTGGAAAATATTAATGCTGCTATTTGAGTTGCTACTTCGTTTTTGAAGTATCTAGAAACCCAATAGCAGTATACGACGCTACAATCCGTGCATGTGAAGGTACTAGAGCAAATAAACTGGAATCCGTATTTCCAGTCAACTAACCAGCTGGGAGCTTAAATCAGGTTACCTTTTCTTTCGACGGACTAACTCAGTTACATATCAGTGTATATCTATATATTATATTGGTATACATTGATCTATAAGCCAAACCTCACCCGAAGGTCTGTGGGATACCTTGAATGTTAACAACGGTTGGTATTTCACTCTAGAAAATGGTAACCGGGTTGCTATTTCGCCAAAGTTGCAACGCGAACTGCTTGAAGTGCTCTAGTGCAAGAGGGAAAATAGGGATGCTCTATCTATATGGGCAACAAGGGACTGTGTATTAAAAAGGGATTTCATGTACGTCGCGTAATCACAAGTAGAATATGTACACTCCCCCCTGTAAAACACATGGCATCTTTATACAAAATAGGAATTCTCGAAGAGGTTACGCGCATTGCTGTACTGAAACCTCTGCCTTTCCGAGAAGAGTACAGCAATCGCAGAGCGAAGAAGGTGCCAGACATAAACGAAATTAGACTCATTTTCTTACACATGGTGGGAACTCGACAAATGCGTGAGAAAGGGTCGTGATTATACTAACGCGTTGGTCAAACCTGTCGTAACGAGGGGAATTTGGAGGCTGCGGTGACAGGTTGGGCGCCATTTGA